>APFE030763639.1:0-76294 GCA_000404065.3 Pinus taeda | reverse complement strand
ATCTTTTGGGATCTTGATTAGTGTCTTCTCTCTGATAGTTCCTGCTTCCACTTGGATAATGATGATCTCTTACTCATCCCTGGTCAAAAATGGAGTGGCAAGTGTCAGAGGGGAAACTTCTGGAAGATTCCATGATCTTCCACCTCGCATTTTTGTCCCTGCCATTTGTCCATTCCCAACCATTGCACCCTACAAAGGAGCAAATCAGTATGCATCGCACCCTGTACATTGGGAAGGTGATATGCATCACACCCTCTGCATTGAGCTTTCAGTATGGTCCAAGTTTGACCATTTATGAGCAGTTTTCAGTGGAGAACTTCTGGGAGATGATGTAATTAGTTGACCTTGTTCCTTTAGGCAGTGAAACACTTTTAGGGATTAGGAGCCCTCAGTTTATGGACATTTATGATTGGGGTTGAAGTGCCCAAAAATGTCTATAACAGTTGCCCCCTAAAGCATGAGGTCGTTAATCTTTTTGATGTCGGGTGAAATGCTTTACTATGGGGATCCGAAGTTTTTTCGAGCTAGGAGGTGACCTGTAATAAGATACAATACAATGCATTATTTTGACAACATTTTTTCATGATCTAGCTGAGGCGGGCATTCCCATGCTCAGCTTTATAAATTCATTTTCATGTACATAGGACAGATAATCGTCTGTGCGGCAGACTGATGATTTGGACTCATCATCCTTTGATTTGGATGATCATCCATTTGGTAATGATGTACACTTGATGTCTTTATATTCCTGAATATATTGCAACCCGGATGGATGAAACTAGATCCGAGGTCTTCAAAACTCATTCAATCTTCACTCAGAGTACAAGACGATCCATGTGAAAAATGTGTTAAGAAATTTATTCCATAACATAAGAGGAATAAATATAAAAATAACCAGCAATAGCCATAAACACATAAACGCAAATGTTTATCCGAGAAAACCCCAAATCCGGGGAAAAACCCAACCTAATAAGATCTTATTAGCATTGGCCAAAACCCTGGCCAATCCGACCAATTTGGCTTTCATCGCTCACCTCCAGGTCTTGCATTACAATGAAGTCCTTCCAGCCTTTTATAAGCTCCATTAACCCTAGCCACTCCAACCAAGTGAGCCTTCACCGCTCACCTCTAGGTCTTGCATTACAATGAAGTCCTTCTAGCCTTTTATAAGCTCCATTACATATAATACCACAGGTAGAATACTATGGGTGCACAATACCATGTACCCCAAAACCATCACTGTTTAACCTAGTCAACTTTGACTCTATCCTTAGTCAATTTTACCTAACAATTCCCCCCTTAAACTTGACTTGGGGTTCCTTGACTAACTCCAGCCAAACCTGCTAAGTGAGACAATCCCGCTCACTCTAGCTCTTACCCCCCTCAGAGTTTTTACTTGGGGTATTGTTAACCCAACATCCCCCCTATCACCTAGGTCTAACCCAGACTTTACCGGTGATTACCGAGGGGTACACATGCCTTACCAGGTCTTACAGTAGTATGCCCATTTACATGCAATAATTTTGACTTCATTAATTTTTTTTTTGCTTATTGCTACTGCCATTCTAATCCATCCAGTCTCAATTTGATTTGCTCAAAAACTTCTATCAAACCGCTCAACTGCGAGCCCGACTAGAACCTTGTAGATTCTAGCACTAGTGGCCTCACTTAGCAGAAAACGAACAATTTTCGAAGCCTCATGAACAATTTTCTTCTGCTGACCTTCTTTAAATAGGCATGAATCCCAACCAATATATCACAAATGCACTGATCTGTAAAAAGGTTGCATTGATTTCATTAGGCACTATAAACCCCTGGCATCAAAGAATCCCTTTAAAGCCAATATTTGGCTCCGATACCAGTTGTTAAGAAATTTATTCCATAACATAAGAGGAATAAATATAAAAATAACCAGCAACAACCATAAACACATAAACACAAATGTTTATCTGGGAAAACCCCAAATCCGGGGAAAAACCCAACCTAATAAGATCTTATTAGCATTGGCCAAAACCCTGGCCAATCCGACCAATTGGGCTTTCATCGCTCACCTCCAGGGCTTGCATTACAATGAAGTCTTTCCAGCCTTTTATAAGTTCCATTACATATAATACCACGTGCAGAATACTATGGGTGCACAATACCATGTGCCCCAAAACCATCACTATTTAACCTGGTCAACTTTGACTCTATCCTTAGTCAAGTTTACCTAACAATTCCCCCCTTAAACTTGACTTGGGGTTCCTTGACTAACTCCAGCCAAACCTGCTAAGTGAGACAATCCCGCTCACTCTAGTTCTTACCCCCCTCAGAGTTTTTACCTGGGGTATTGTTAACTCGACATCCCCCCTATCACCTAGGTCTAACCCAAACTTTACCGGTGATTACTGAGGGGTACACATGCCTTACCAGGTCTTACAGTAGTATGCCCATTTACATGCAATAATTTTGACTTCATTAATTTTTTTTTTGCTTATTGCTGCTGCGATTCTGATCCATCTTCTCTCAATTTGATTTTCTCAAAAACTTCTATCAAACCGCTCAACTGCGAGCCTGACTAGAACCTCGTAGATTCTATCACTGGTGGCCTCACGTAGCAGAAAACGAACAATTTTTGAAGCCGCATGAAAAATTTTCTTTTGCTGACCTTCTTTAAATAGTCGCATGAATCCCGAACAATATATCACAAATGCACTGATCTGTAAAAAGGCTGCATTGATTTCATCAGGCACTATAAACCCTTGGCATCAAAGAATCCCTTTGAAGCCAATATATGGCTCTGATACCAGTTGTTAAGAAATTTATTGCATAACATAAATAATTACTGAGAGGAATAAATATAAAAATAACCAGCAACAACCATAAACACATAAACCCAAATGTTTATTCGGGAAAACCCCAAATCCGAGGAAAAACCCAACCTAATAAGATCTTATTAGCATTGTCCAAAACCCTGGCCAATATGACCAATTGAGTCTTCACCACTCACCTCCAGGTCTTGCATTAAAATGAAGTCTTCCCAGCCTTTTATAAGCTCCATTACATATAATACCACGGGCAAAATACTATGGGTGCACTATACCATGTGCCCCAAAACCATCACTGTTTAACCTGGTCAACTTTGACTTTATCCTGAGTCAAGTTTACCTAACATTGCATAGAGTCTAGGCCTATATCAAGAGTGGGAGTCTTTGTCTACTACTGCAACAAGTCAACAACAAAAGTGACCAACACACATCAGGTACGCATTATAATTTTAATTTGTATTTATTCATTACTATGCACGTAGATGTGTTTTTCAAGCAGAGGTAAGTTGAAGGGTATTTTGTTTTGTTTTTGGATTGGTTTCGTTGGGCAATTTTTGCATGCAGGTAGAAGAAGATTCAATTACAACATCAAGCAATAATTCAAGAGTAGAAGTATCAAATCAAAGGAAGCGTTGCATTGGGACATCCTTTAAGACATGATAGCCATCCATATATTGTGAAGTATTGTTAAGGCCAAGAGTCATCATTATAAATTTGTAAAAGAGTCATTTATAAAAGAGTCATCATTGTAAAAGAGTCATTTGTAAAAGAGTCATCATTGTAAAGATTGTAAAAGAGTCATTTGTGAAAGAGTCATTTTGCCTAGAGGTGAAATGGTAATGTTGGGAGGTAGAGGAGGCATTGTTGGGATGATGTCATGGTTGTGTTGCAGGTCATAGAGTGATTTGGTATTTGGTGAAGTACCCAAAAATCATTGTACATCTTATTGTATCGCATTTGGGAATCCACAGTCTTGTCTTATTTCAGTCATTATAGGGTGGCAGGGAGATGCTAGGAAGGTGTATGAAGTCACCTACAGGTTGGGGCCTGTGAACAATTTAGGGTGGTAGGGTGGTGCTAGGGCGAGTTGTGGCTCACTAGGGTGTTGGGGCATCCATTCAGTGGATTACTGAAGAAACCATGGTGTTAGGGCATCCTTCCAGTGGGAGCTGAAGAAGAATGCTTTTCTATAATTCTAGGAAGTTGTTTCTTTCATTTCAGTTGGGGCTGAAGATTAAAGAATTTATTAGAAAAGCGTTCGGTGGTTTTTGACCCGGAGGGGGTTTTTCCACCTAAAATTCTTGTTCTTACTGTGTTCTTTTATTTACTGTTATTACTGAATAAATATTAATAATAATTAAAGATTAACTAGTGCCCTGAAAAAATTTAAAAGTGATAATTGCTAAGGAATATTGATTCCCCCCCCCCGTCTTAGTATTTCCAACACTAGATCCCCCTCCAAGTGGAAAATGGCTAGGTCTAAAGAAGTGCACAAATTTGACTTAATCCCAGAGAATAACAATTAGTTGATGCTTGATCCATGGCCAAGATTAAATCTTGTCCCTTGGTCGAGAGGACAAATTCGAATTCCATGATAAGGCTCTTTTTCCTTGGTCCAAAAAATATTATTTTGAACTTATTTCCTCAAAAAATCCCTTTTGACTTAACCACCTTGGTCCATAAGTTCATTTTTTCTTAAAAAATTGATTTTTCCCTTGATGTAGGACCTCAGAAAATTAATTTCTTTTGTACCCACAAATTTTTGAGGGATTTTTCTCCATGGTAATGAGTCCTTCACATTTATTCTTCCTTGGGGATTTCCATCTTCCCCAAAAATTCATTTTTACACTAGGAGAGAAATTTTGTTTTCTCTCATTTTTGTGTTTTGACCATTTTTTGGCTAAATTTTTGCCATTTTTTGCCAGAAAATAAATTAAAATGACATTAGAGGGGATTAGACATATTTTCACCCTCCAAGTGGGTCTAAAAAAATATTTTTACAATGGTGTCTAAATATGAATAACCATCCACCCAAAATATCCCTAGACAACACTCTTTACATCAAAATAAACTTACATAAACATCCTAGTAGAAGGGGAATTTTTACAATTGACACGACCTCTAGACTTAACCAAATTTTGTGGCACAAGACATATGATCTAGTATGATAAAAATACATAGACTTGGTAACACTAGGACTCACCTAAGACCTTACCATCGAGCCCCACTCTAACTTTGGGGGATATGTGGGAGAAAAACTTTGTCGATTATTTGGGTTCGGAAATTCAAATAATTGGAAGAGGGTAAACAACGCCCTAGATTGAAACTCTTTGCTAATAATCAAAGGCTTACCTAGATGTTTTACATGGATTCATTGTCATACTAGAATAATTTTTACAATGAAGGCCCACAGGGATGTAAAATTTGGATTACAATGATAATCTAGAAGTTGCATGATGAAGATGATCTTGAAAAATTTTATCTGTTGATGTGTACTCTGCTTCTTGGGGGTAACTGACACACATGTGGTCAAAACCAAGCTCTTCTTGCATCTTCTTCATTGATCCTTCTTCCCTAAAATTTCATATTTAATGATTTCCTTTGGAAGGCCAACCATCATAATCGTTTTTTTGTGCTTCCCATTTTGCCAGAAAGACAAATTATATTTAAAAAATAAAAAACAATTACAAGCTTATTACAACTTTAAAAAACATTTTAGACAAGGATTCAATTGATCACACCTCCCCATTTACAATCTTTTGATCCCCAAAAGATTCAACTCCCTTTAATCTTCTTCTTTGATCATAAGTAGAGTTTCGAAAATCTCCAAAAAAGGGTTCCTTCCCTATATGATAGAAGATAAGAACTGAGTGTGGATTGCATTTGGCATAACCCTAATGTCCATCTCATAGCTGGAGATGACATTTTCTGCTACAACAGATCATTGGAAAACCACTCTTCCTTGGGATAAGAGTGCAGAAAACTCCTCTTTCCCCTTAACCTGGACCCTCCAAGCTTTCTTCTTAGTTGTCCAGTTCTTGGGATGGTGGCGTCATTAACTGTTGAAAGTGGTGTGTTTTCTTAGAGATATTGGCCTGAGAAATTGGTAAATTCACTAGCGAAATGTGGCCTATCAATATGGACCAAGGAAAGATTGCGATGTTCGATTGGCTCAAACCCTGTATTTGGAAGAACAATCTCATGGAGTACTAGCTTTTCCTTACATGGTAATACATCATGGGCTACTAAGTAGGCAAGATAGTGAGGGTGTCTTACAAACAAACAAATAGGAGTATGAGGTAAAAAGCCTTCAATGCGCAGGTCATGGGCAGTTTAATACTTCCATCGGTTGAGAAATTATATAAGGTGATATCCAGTGAAACGGTTCTTGAACAAGGCCAAGACTCTCGAAGGCCCAATATTATTTCTTGCTTCCTTATGGGAACTAGATGAAACAGATCTAAATGCTACTTTATTAGGTAGGAAGGGCTTAATGAATGTCAGCCGAAAAAATAGTCATATTATATATAGATAGGCCTTTGGCTGTCTTGTTGAGTGTCCCACATTCATCACTAAATTGCAGGAGTGGTAGCCAACGTTGTGCTTGCATAGATACTGTAAATTGTACCGCTTAAGAAAATATAGCCCCTTCATGTATACCAAACTACTTGGTTTTTATTTGGGTTTGGTTAAGCTCACATTAGACATATTACCTATTCATTCCTCTGAATCCAGTGAGATAGGTATTGCTAGCATAGCTATGCTTCTTGGCGGCTAATATGAATGTGTTATCGAGCCCCCTGGTTTTGCTTAGCCAATTTGTGGCATTCATAGTTACTTTTGATTCCTCACAAGACCTTTGGACCTCGACATCTTATCATCCTCATGATCTATGTTTCCATGCTTCTACGCTTCCTTATCTTCTTCCCAATGAGAATCAATTTATAGGTGCCCTAAGGCCACTCTCGGTTATGGGAAGAGGAAGGAAGGAACTTAGGTAATGTAGGAGGCAACTCCTGAATTCAACTTTCTTTCCAACAAATAAGATAGTTAGGTAGGCAGGCCCACGAACCCCTACCCTCTTCTACTTGACCCGCTATTCTCAGCAGGTTGGCTAGTTGGAAGGCAAGACATCTAGAGAAGGTGGTTGGGAGAATTTTGAGTGAACCATCCAATAATTGGCCTCTCAATGTCCAGTCAAACTACTACCAATAGTTCCTACATGGGTTTCTTGGCCTTCTAGAGTTCCAATAATTTCTAGCCTTATGACCCCATTTTCTTGCAACAAAATACACTATGCCATACATTTTACATTTATGATGATTTTTGCTGGCTTGGTTGCTTGGTTCCCCAAAATCTGGAGTAAATCTAGATGTAAAAATCATCTATTCACTATTGTCTTCCAAGCTTCTACAAGCATATTTGAGTGGATTTTTGCACACCCCTTTTATAATTTCCTTTTATTCCATGGGGATGGCTTCTTTGTAATGTCCCAATTACAATTTGTTGAGTTTTGCTTCAAAAAATTTCACTATTAATTTCACAAACAATTTATGCAAAATAAACCATAAACCAATGAAAAAACTGCAAATATAAACTGCAACTGAAATATATGAACAAGATAAACTTGCAGAAGAACTCTCAACCTTATTTTATTAATATGGAATATGAAATAACATGCTAATAAAAAATGTTGAATATGGTTTAATGATGCCTCAAAAGATCAATAATACTGCAACAACGGGCCTCCAAATATAAACTGATATGTTGAAAACACTTGTGAATTCTAAATCAATTCACCAAGGAGAGAGACGGGTACTCGCCCACTCTCATTGAAATCACCTGAGGGTTTTTATCCTCGGGCTACTATATTAGAGAACTAAATTCTCCAATCCACACCAAAGACAAATGCTCAAAACCAGATGTCTCCAAATGACCTTCTCCTCATCTTTTATAAATCTGATGGATAGATCTCTAAGCCTCTAGAAGCATCTTATTTTATTATTTTACTATTATTCTAGATGCTCCTCCATTGACTTTACCTTAAGTGACTTTTTAATTTTATTTTATTTCACTTAAGTCACTTTTGGACCTTTTCCTCTAATTAATTATTTTTTCTTTAATTAAATGACTAATTAAAGTCATTTTAATTAAAGAAAATGATAAATCACCCACCATACTCTCTCTGACCACTGGAAGTCACTTCTCAGCTTATCATCTTGTAGATATTCTCGTTTTGGTTCCAAAGAGCTATTACACTAAGGTGTTCCATCAGATAATATTCTCGGAATTCCACCTCGAGCATAATTAATTTAGGCCCCATAATAACGTTATTTTTTTAAATTTGTCGAAAAGCAACGGAATGAAAGGCAAGTTGTGTGGATGATGGAATATGCCAAGAAAATTCCATTGGATCCCACAAAACTCCTCAAAAATCCTCTGAGACCCCTGATGATGTAATCCTGCTCCTGTAGTCTGGTCATCACATACCTTGGTAACCCATCCTGGTTGTATAATAGAGGAAAATAAAATGGGGACATGATAAATCATCCCGCCCCAAGATTTCATTCCCTCAATCAATACGCACCCATCCATTGTAGAGGCATCTCCCAACTGATACCAATATCCCATATGAACCATTATTCCACATCATGCCTCCGAGCAATCCAAACATAATTGGATCCCTCAATACCTGGATCTCAAGCCCATATCTGACTCAACCTGCTACTAGCAGATCCACCTAGATCCCAATGCCACCATGGCCAATCATCGCCCATGTCCCATGGCTCCAATTATGCTTTGTATATAGCCATAAATGCTACTCCACCAGTAAAAAGCCAACTCATTACCTCTCTCCAATCCAACCTCCAGCATAGGCCGAGGTCAACCGCAATCTGCTACTGTTGGGATAGTGCTACTGGAATACTGATGAATTGTCAGTCCACATCCCACTACCCACTGAAACATGTAATAATCCTCTCATCTAAGGGTTCCTGTTGTACTATATCCCTGACTAAGAATGATGCTCCATCAATAGGATACCAACTCATGATCTCCTACCAATCTAAGGCATGAACACCAATGTAAGGAACAATTCTTCTAGGTTGACGTTGGTCCACACTCAACTAATGTTTTTATGTCTAGTCAATCAACAATATCTACTGAGAAAACCTTGCTTCTCTCCCTACAATGAGTACAAGTGGCCAAATTGTGTTACACGCCCTGTCTATGCACTCCTAGAGGGAGTTGCTCCCTAAAAGTACTACAACTTTGCCAGCTACATGTGCATCTATATACACCACCATCTCCAGAAGATCCTATCTTATTTGTCCAGATACTCCATGCTCCTTCGGTCTACTAACCTCCTGCAAAACTATCATGTCAGGCTCCAACACCTTATGATGACAAGTGTCTGCAAATACTACCACCCCATTGGTTATTTGTACCTTTGTCTGATCATTGCAAATGAATGGCACAAGGGTCTGTTGCTCATCCCCCCCCATCATGGGTTCATCATGAATCACCATCTGGCTCTCCAAAAATGGCCAATCACACACAATGTGCATATCATCCTCCTGATCTGACTCATGCCCCACCATATGCTTCTCATGTTGAATCATCACAGGTGACGCCTCTCTCTAAATGATCCCCATGGGTTCCACTTCCTACTCATCATACACACAATAATATATATTTGTCCTACTATCAACAACCCCACATGACTTTTCATGCTCCTCAGAGGCATCTTCATTTGAACCCATAGACTCTTCCAAAGATGAATCCTCATCCTAAAATTCTTAAGGAACCTCCTACTTCTCTAACTCTATCATCTCCTCGGTGTCACCCATGCATGAGTGGTAAGGTCCCCAAGGTTCCTTGCAAAATAATAAAAGACCGTTCCTCCTCATCTCATTCTTGTTGCAGGGTTGGTAACCAATAATCCTCTGCAACTCCTCCTAGGTCAATCATCTCATGAACAAACCAATGACCTACTTAACCAACCTTTCAGCTAGTTCATAAGTAGCAATTGAGACCAATTATTCTCTCCTCCAAATGGCCAACAGCCTTGACTACAACCTCGTGCAAATGGCATGATGGCCTCCCATACATGAGGAAAAAATGGATTGTATGTGTGTTTTTTACCATATCAGGATGAAGTTTCTTAATGCTAAAGAAGCATTAGAAAATTTGATGGATCAAGTCATCACACCCTAAATAAAACATGATTTCATATGCTTTGACCATGGCCATGATTTCTAGAATCCTAAGCTTATTCCTGAAGGTAGAGCCTGCATTGTTGTCGAAGTCCTGAAAAGTATCTACTATCAGTCTAAAAACTCTCCTCATAACATCATAGTTGTAAGGAGGTATAGGTGTGGTTGGTCTCATGATGTTACTGATACAAGATGCAATTGGATGTTTGGCCCCTTCACAAGGTTCCTGTAAGAACTTGTGTTGTATGAGAGAAAACATAGTTGGTTTTAGAGCCCAAATTAGTTTCCTCCCTTATGATTGGTTCACTTCAGAAATGAGTACATCTAGTTTATTTAGTTTGAAAAGGACTTTCCCTGTGACCCTCATGCGTTTTAAATTTGTCCCAAGTGCAAATATTATATGTCCCATCTCATGCTCTTCCCGTGGCTACTCTTGTTGAAGAATGGCATTGATCGCTCTTGAGAAAGACCTACTATTTTGCTTGGTTTTTTGGTCCAATGGTGGATGGTGGTGATGAGCCTTAGGATTGCGAAAATAATGTTGCAACTCCCAAGGCTACCAAATTTAATTATAAACCCAGGGTTTGTACAAACTTAAGAGACATTAACACTATATGTGCATCAAATAATGAGTCCTTTTGTTGATCTAATTTAATGGAGTGAGTGTCATGAAATCAAAGCCTAAACTAATTGCAAAATTGGAATTGTCACTCTATTTGCAAGAAATGGAAATGTTACTTGCTCAACTTGTAAATGCTAACTAATCAATTCATGAAAGGACAAAATTTAATCTAATTGCAGAAAGCAATATATTTTATCTTGCATAATTCATCAAACTACCAATCAGAATTCCATGTACCATCTACTTAGTTCACACTTGCTTGTAAATCAATAAACTACTTGCATCATACTTGGGATAAAGAAACTAAGTCTACTCTATTTTTGAAAGGAAGGGTTGGAGTGTCTTAGGAGCTCCCCCTGATCATAAGATCATATATGGGGGTCATAATTCATCTAGACTATGTCATAGTTGCAGTGGGGATCAAAACGGATGAAGGAATGTGGCGTTACAAGTTTTCTACAGGAAGGGAAATATTTGCTATAGGAGAAGACAAAATTGCTACACGACGAGATAATTAATCAAATTAGCAAGTAAATAAAATTATTGGACAATTTTTTTTATTAATTAGGATGTCTTATGTCTCCATTCCAAGTGGAATCACTCCAAAATACCCCTGTTAACATGTGCTAAAAAATAACAGAAAATTACTAGTCTAAAATATGGAAATTTGAGAACTAGTGAGCTAGTTAACCTATCAAATGCCTAACATAATCAAGTGAAAATGAAATGGGGTAAATTTTGTTATCGAATTGAATTTTTTATGATCTAATGCAAATGGAATCATCTCCAATGAAGTTCATTGACATGTTCTAAAAAATAGCATAAAACTATTACTATTTTTCTACAAGGACTTCCAGAAATTCTAGATTCATGAACTAGTAACCCAATGTAAGTACCTCAATGATGCCAATGACCTCCAAAATCTATTCTAAAGATGAATCATGAGTGTGACTATGTAAATAACCTTCAAAATAACTCACTTCAACTATTTAACCCAATCCTACAGCAAAAAATCATCAATACTAAATGCAGAAATAGGAAAAACAAGAATAAGAGATGCATGTGAATAAAAAGTGGAAAGAAGCAAAACAAATTATGCAAAAGTGCTTTGAGGCTCCTGGAATGGCCAAGCCCAAGGATACTCAGAGCCTTATGAAGTAGACCAAGTTTTGGAAGCTAAAAATGGCACCAAACTTCATTATTTGAATTAATCTAAGTACATTCCTACTAGAAATGAAAGTGGAGAAGTAAAATACAAGTTTTCTCCACAAAAAGACTAAAACTTGCATGCCTCTAAAGGAAATTAGAAACGGTACTTATACAAAATGATGAAGAAACATTCTCCTTGAACGGAGGAAGCTTTACCCTCCAAAACTGCATTAAATGACAGGGAACACCGGGCCTAGATTTTATTTTCTCAATCAGTGGAGCTCCAAAATTTGTCAATGATTTCATGATATTTTGTTCATTTATTATCTAATCTTGATCCTCCGTAGTAAGGAGCAAGTCCCTAGATTATCTCCTCCTCCAAATCTTCATAATCTTCACATCATTCTCACAATATTCTATATACATAAATAATATTAGGCACAAATATGAAATTATCTTTAAAACTTCATAATGAACATATTAAAGAAAAAAACTTTATTAAGTGTAGAAGGAGAGGTTTAATATAGCCTTCATGTGTATAAGAAAGGTTAAATGGGCCCTAATTTGTGTCTAATTTAGAGGCCCATCAAGTGGTTCCATGAATTAACTTCTATATTGTTCAATCTTTTCAATTCATTCAAGAGATTTGTGAATTTATTCATGGTTAAGTTGAGTTATACAAGACTTTGAATCACAGTGATATGACCAATTGACTCAAAAATATCTCACATTCAACTCAAGAATATGCTCGTCGCACCGCAATATACAACAAGCTACTCAAGCCCTAGCAGCGCATCATACAACTCAGAACGTTGGTCCAAACAGATATACTCTCACTCATGATACAAGACACAAGACCGATACTACATCATCATCATCATCATCATCATCATCATCATCATCATCATCATCATCATCATCATCATCATCATCATCATCATCATCATCATCATCATCATCATCATCATCATCATCATCATCTCCTCTTTCAACTCAACCTCATACATTTTTTCATGACATTTCGTAGAAATCTTATAGAAATACAGGTTTTTTTACCTGCCATGCATAAATATGAGCTCTCAAGCTAGCTATATATATATGGATATATATATTACCCTGCCACTGATTTTCAAAATACAAAGTCACTGGTGGATTTTGCTACCACAAAATATGGTTTGGGACTCATAATTTCAGATCTTTCTTTGACATGTTTTAATTAAACGTGTTGCGGATAGAGAGAGCAAAAGCAAATTTCAAGTGTAAAGCAACACTTGAACCTGAGGCCGCTTCTCGGCAAAAATGATCTCTACTGAAAACATCAAGATCCTTTGTTATATCTTCCTAGCATAGAATTACGCTACATGCATAATCATTGGATTTTATTTCTCTATCGTTGCTTTGTCCATCAGCATCAACGTGCAGCATAGTTATAGGGCACCTTCAAAACTTTCTTTGACTCTCTACAATTTATAGATGTAAGAAAAAAATGCTTAAGCTGCCTCATGCACAGGTTATACTTTTAATCACAATGTTGTACGTTATCATTTAGTGGCTCCAGCACATTAACATGAATTGCAAAGTTGTATAATATGATTCCAGCATGCAATGATCAACAATTTATGCACCCAAAACTGATGAGTTAAAGGAAACGTGCGCAAATCACCAAACTCAACCATGACTCAGGTATTGTATTATGCTTCTAGTCTCACACACTAGACTCAATGCGTTGTTCAAGCACCAGATTTAACCTTTATGTATCTCACTGAAGGTTGTAGCATATGCAACGTAATAGCCTTGTGTGCTACCGGGTATCGATTCATTCTTACAAACTTGTTGAACTTGGTCATGTCCACTATATTTCCACCTCTGGATTCATACGTGGTCGTTGAATGGATGTTACACCATGAATGGATGTTACACCTTGCATCTGATCCTGGCAACACAATCTAACAACCACGATTCTTCTTTAAAAATGGTGGCACTCGTCCCCTGTGTTCTGCATTGGCTCCATCCCACTCGCCTTTCGACTCCCACGCGAGCTTCTAATATAGGGCAATAACTGTTGTGGCAATAAAATTTAGAAAAGGAATAAGGAATTTGGTGGCGGCTTGTGGTAATACGGCCTAGAGGCCCATCACTCAGACTTTTGTTGTCGTTCTGATATTTGGTCAGACACACAATAACTTAATTATTTAATGGCCAATATGGATAACCTTTTCGTAACAAGTGATAGAGGCTTAATCAAACTTGTCCTCAATTTGGCTGGGCGTCTCAGCTTCAAATATTGCTCTTAGAAATTAGGGGCCATCCTTAAGTCTATTGCAGATTCCCGAAATATTTTGGGATTGGTCAATTTTTTGACTGTGTCTATGTCCGTCAGATCCAGAATATTCAAAGAATCTACAATCAACTTGAACTCACCACTTAAAAAACAATAATCATAGCTCCCATTGAATTAAGACTCTCCATTTGGATCGACTGATGAATGCGAATCACATAATTAAGTCTAGGGATGACACAATGCTTCCTTGACATTCTGTTATAGGGTGTCTATATGCTCTGTCCTCAGCACCTAGATATACCCACTAATCTCTCCACTGCAATGTCATAGTCACAATCAGCAGTTCACATGCCATTCCAATCAGTTGCTTCAATCCACGATTTTGTTGTGACCATCTTCCAATAACTCCAAATGATCTTAGCTTGATTCGATTTGTCAACATCTTGATGAATCAATCTATCAGCCAATTCTTGCCCAAATTCCACTAGCAAACTTACCGATTGTTATCAATGATGGAGTCAACCATGGTCAACTCACGGCTTCCTCCAAAGTTTAAAATCGGCCTTGAATTATACACGACTTCCTTCAAATAATTGGACGACGATGAATTTTAGGGTTAGACAAATATTAAACCATGGCCATTTTAAGAATTCATCCTATGGGACCCATAATATACAGATTTGTCAAAAAACTATTATTCATCGACCAATTTTCTCATGGGACAATAATTTGTCGAACATTTTGTTAAACAATCGAGATGGAACTCTCCAGATCAAATAATGCCTACAAAATAATAGACCCTCTATCTTCCTCTAATAAACCCTCAATCTTCTTCTAATGATTGATCTAGTTGTTATGAATACCAGTGCTGATACCATTGTAATATCCCAATTATAAATTTGTTGAGTTTTGCTTCAAAATTTTGGTCTATTAATTTTATAAACAATTTATGCAAAACAAACAATAAACCAATGACAAAAATTGGAAATATAAACCGCAACCGAAAGATATGAACAAGATAAACATGTAGAAGAACTCTTAGCTTTATTTTATTAGTATGGAATATGAAATAGCTTTCTAATACAAAATTTTGAAGACGGTTGAGTGTGTTGGACATTGGATAAACCAACGCTCCCCGTGTGTTTCGCTACATGTGCTTAACTGCCTCTTGTGGATCCATTAACTCTAGTGATGTGGTTGTTTACTAACACCTATGGGTTTTGGTGTAACAACAATCATGATTCTATCAATTGGTATTAGAGCAAGGTTCCTTCGGTGTAAGCTTAGCAGCTTGAAGGTAGACCTGGATAAGTAATGTATTAACAAAGTCTTTTCATGCTAAGTGTAGCCAATTTTAATGAATGGAGAGATAAGGTAAAATATGAACTGATAGCTTATGGACTTGGTGTATGGACACTAGTGTGTGAAGGATACTGCAAAGACTTCCCCTATACTCAAGAACAACAATGGAATGCTCAAGCAAAATGTGTAATGTATAATAACCTTCACAATAAGGATCTTGATACAGTGATACATATAAATTCTGCAAAAGAAATTTGGGAAAGGTTACAAATCATGCATGAAGGAGACACTAGTAGCAGCGTTGTCGAAAAGGAGAAGAAAAATAAAAAGAAGAAAAAGCTTTGTCAAAAGGAAAATGTTCAGTTAAATTAAACCTTTGCATGTGTGAATGTACCTGGCTCTTATGAAGAAAAGACAGATGAACATCAAGCTAGGATTGATTTAGCATTGGCTGAAATAGATAGACTAAAGAATGAAAACAAAGACCTAAAGAAACTTGTGCATATATGTGATGAGAGAGAACATGAGTACAAGGAAGAAATTGTTAGTCTGAAGACACAGCTTGAGGAACCAAGGAGATTAGAAGGGGTTATGAATAATCAGTGGAAGGAGAAAGAGGTACAAGGTAAAAGATTAGAATTTGAAGTTGTCCCAACAAATAATGAATTAGATGAAAAGAGCAGATTTCTTAAAGAGTTAGATGAGGAAAATGTCTTCAAGAAAACCTCAAAGCAGAAGAGAAATAACTCAAAAGCAACCATCAATGAAGATGAAACAACTTCAAAATTAAATTTTCAAGAAGCGAGTAGCAGCGTGATTAAATACAGAGGCAAGTGACAAAATCAAGAAAAGTTGAGCAAATTTTTAAGGTCTCAAAGGAGATTCTTTGCTCCTTTACAAAATGTCAAATGTTTTTCCTGCCATGAACCTAGACATGTAGCAGCGGAATGTAAGATAGGGAAAACCAAGACTACTAAGCAAAATAGCAGCAAAGTAGAAGGTTCACTCAAGAAAGCAAGCAGAGAAGACCCCATTCACCAGGTACATAATTCATTTCTATGGTTATTGTTTTTTATGCAGTGAATTTGGACATAAAGAAATTGAATGCAAATTGTATGCAAAGATGAAGATGAGCACAAGAAGACACATCATTTTAGCCATTTCTTAGTCAAATAAGGTGTTATTTATGTAGCAACCTTGGAAACAAATCCAAACACTGCAATCTTCCAAATACCTTAAAAAACTCTAGACAAATGATGGAAGCCAATCAAATTAGACCAAACAATGAAAGGAATGCACACAAAAGAAGACAATTTATTAAAGTATGGAAAAGGAAGAAAAAGGAGAAACCTGTTACTTCAATAACATAATGAAGTCGTCATAATCTCAAGGAAATAAAGAAGAATCAAACAGTATTAGAGAAACAACATTTTAGGGGGGGAGCAGCCTCATTAGTATCTTGAGAATACATTACATATGTTGGAATCTCTACAATAATACTGTAATGAAAAAATAAACCATGATATGTACAAAAGTAGTTTTTAAGAAAAAATTTCATTGAAGAAATGTCATTGTTTCTTCTAGTACATCATATTTTTGCAACCCCAACAACAATTTCGTGAAGGTTGTAAAATGGTCTTGTGATGGCTCTTACTTTCTAACAAGTTGTGATGGCAATACTCTTCGTATATTTGATATGCATGATTATGGTAGCAAGAGTGCATTAGGTTGTGATTTATGTTACTATGAAGTTGATTCCTTTGCTTCAAGGTTGATGATCCATGAGAGAGAATTTGTTTATGACAACTGTTAGAAATCTCATATGCTTGCTTCAGAACCAACTACTTGTGTTTTAACAGTTGCAACTTGTAATCATCTAGTTCATACTTGGGATTGTATTTATGGTTAACATCATGGTATATATAAAGCATATGATTCTATGGATGAAATAGTGACAACCTTTTCTATTGGATTTAATTTTTGGGAAAGAAAAATGATTTTGTGGATATTGTTATCGCTCAAACTAGCAGGGGTCCTATAAGGGGATCCTTGAAGGGATACCACTAGGCTAAAGGAAACAAATGGAGCATAGCCCACTGTCACCTCGGCTAAGGCTCCCTTCTCTTTACGTATTTTCACCGATGGGAGGAGACCCATTATGACGAGGATCACTAAATGGATAGACCAATTATAGGGTGAAGGGTGATCCTAGAAGCCTGTTCACAAGAGAGGCTCAAATATGTGGCTTGATTGCTTTGCAGGAAAGGTTTAAAGCTCTCAAGGAGGAGCTTCAGGAGAATTTCAAGGTTTAGTTTTAGGGTATGTATCTTATAACGGAGGTTCCTAGGCCTTGAAATTCTTGTGAAATCTTGGATTCCCAGTGATCCTTGAAGAATTAACCTTGATAGTGCATGGGACCACACGAGACCAAGTGGACTTGAGGTTAGGTCAAAGGGATAGGATTTAGCTACCAATGATATAGTTGACCTCAATGATAGGATCAAGGAATGAATTTTCAGTGAAAGGCAATGCAAAGATCTTGGTGAGGTTTCTAGCTAAGGGAAACCAAGGGAAAGAATTGGTCTTCAAGCTAGGGCTTTCGATATCTCAAGATCCCACTGTCGAAATCTCATGAAATTTGGAGGGCTTCTTGAGGAACCACCAGCATAGATGTGGACCAAAAATTGAAGTATTTGTATGGCTAGATTGTGAGATGTTCGATGCCCTAGGTTACCTATGGGGCTAGACCTAGAAAGAAGAGGAGAATGTGAAGAAAAATAGGTTTTAAGGTGATCACCTATGGTATACCAGTGCCTAATATTTTGGGGAGATTGGAGTCAAGAATGACTTGAATTCAAATTGAATTTTCTTAGTTAAGGAGGCCTTAAATGCAACTTCACTTAGCACTAGGGCAAAGGAGAGCAACTTCAAAGACTTTATACTTCGTTTTGCAAAATAGGTGGCTTATCAAGATCAAGTTCAACAATGAAACATCCCTAGTAACATTCACTCATAATACATGGCTCATACATGGAGCATCACTATCTAGAAACAAAATTCCCACAACTTTGCAATAATGGATGCAAAAAATTAGCCCCAGTAGAGAGGAATCCTAGCAACAATGTATGTGAAAAAAATAGAAAAATAATAGCATTAAAATTGCACTTACATATATATCCAGCTGTCAAAATTTTTCCAATCAAGAAGCTCCAAGACAAGAGAAAATGATCCAAACATCAAAATTCACTCCATGCTCCAAAATTTCGTCGTCCAAGAAGGATAGCAAAGTTCTTACAAGACATACAAGTCCAACCAAGTGATGATCCTAAAATTAATTCACATCAATTGTATTTATACACTTATAATAATTTTGATTAAGATAATTAGGCCAACATTAGCCCCTACAATAAAATAATGTGCAAAATAACTAAATTTTGGTGACAAGCCCACCAAACTAGCTCATAAACAAAAGAATAAGCTTCTCAAGAGGTTGAATAATGAATAGTTCATTTCTTTGGACCTTGGAGGAGGCTTAATGGAGTCCATATGTGCCATAATGTGTAGTTGAACTCCCAAAAGCAGTGGACAAGGGGTTGGCCCCTTGTAATAACCTGTGGTGCTCCAAATGACACGTGGAGGTGCACAAGTGTCCCCATTGGCCTCCAAACAAATCAAATATGCTTGTAGATCGCCCGCAAGGGATAAGATGATGGTGTAGGTGATGCCACATCATCGTGCAAGTCTTGGATCATCTACCAAGTGTATGGTGCAACTTTAGGGTCAACTGGGCATGATGGATTAGGTGCATTTTCTTCGTCCAATAAGTGAACCACGAGAAATCTCTGAATGGTTTTAGGGATCCATGGAGTGTTGTATGTTGTTGTGGAGGCCCATGGCTCTCTATACACACCCTACATGTGCCAATGTAGACCTATGGGGTCAGGACCCCATATAGGGAGATCAAACCCAAATGGAAACCACTTGCAATTTTGCATAAGATCCAATGTGTCCTTGTGTCTTCCAACAAACCAAGTCATTAAAGAAATCGAGTAAAAGATTTTACAAACCATGGATAAGAAGTGAGCACTTCATAATGGAATGCCCTTCCATAGTGGGCTTTGGCATGTTCTAACGTCTCCCAGCTCCAAATAAGGTTAACCAAGCATCCTATTAGGTGGTTTCTACCTCTAAAGGGGGTGGTATGTCTATGGTACATCTTTCAAATGGTGGTGGCATGTGGCATAATGATGGATGGAGTAGGGAATGAAAGGGGGAAACCTAGATCACATGCCATGGTATAAGGTTAGATAGTAAAAGGGAAGCCCACACTTGGGTAAATAATGTGTATGAGGGAGAAATCGTGGTGCATGAGTTACCCCAAACTTGATTTTTCCACCCTTCATATTCCTTTTTCCTTTTTTATGATTTTCTTTGGTTTACTTCTTGGTGCTCGAGGTAATGAGAACATGATGTGTAAAGTATAGCAGTAGATACCCCCTTATAAGGTGGGGCAGTTCATCACCCACCAGGGGTTGGGACAATCATGGGCTCCTGAGTGATAAAGGAGGCTCATGAAGGGCCATGTAGGAACTAGCATGATGGCCATGGAATGGGGTATAGCTCATGTCATGGATTTTTCCCATGTGCTAAATGCTTTTGTCCTGGCTATATTTTGCATTTTGTGGTATAATTTCTTGTTGAATGTGGTAAATTATGCTTTTTCTTTTTCTTTTAGTTGCATCAACCTTTGGGCATCATTCCAGGCTCGACCCAAGATGTGTGGCAAGGGGAGGGGGTGACTAACCCTATGTGGACCCAGGGGAGGAACGTGGACCCAAGTGGGAGGAAAGATCATTGAGGGTGTAATGAGTGGAAGGAGAATAATATATGTGAATCAAGGAGCGGGACCACTCAACCAAAATTAGGTTTTCCCATGTAGTAATATCCCTAAAACTAATAGATTAGTAAAAGAGATCCCACGGGACTAGGGTGCAAGGTTAACATCCCAAAAGAGACCTAGGGGACAAGAGCACAGACCTAGACCACGTTTTCCACTGAATCCCCCCATTAATCCATGCCCAAATATTTCCATGATAAATGAACTAGAATACTCAATTACCAAATAACAAGGCATATCTTTAGGTTTGGGAGGCCCACCTTCAAACATACGATCATCACAGATGGATGAGGGACCACATGGCTGGCTCAAGTGGTGGAGAAATGGCACGTCAAGCTAGTTGGTAGTTGCGAGGGGTTGTTGGATGGGGACCATCATGGAGAAAAATTTTCTACTAGGGATATAACCCGCAAAATGGTGGGTAATTGATACAACAAAGCTCTTAGAGTCTTTGAAATACATCGTACAGGTCGTGATTTGAGCAGCACCCAACACTTACTATTGCCAAAAAAAAAAAAATTGAGGTTCAACATTTGCTGGAAAAGTTAAGGATGAATTGAAATAATTTCAGAAGACAATTCTAGAGGATTTATAGGAAATGGATTCACCTAGAATAACAATAGTTTGATGTTACTGAGACCATAGAAAAAGAAGCAGGAAATATCCATGGCAAAGTAATTGGTTGAAGTTAAATCTCTTTCAAGACATATGAAAAAGGAAATAGAACTGAACAACTTGAATAGCAGGAATATGGAATTGGAAGAGTGCATCAAATTGTTGAGTGTGGAGAGTTAGATTTTGTAGAACATTACACTAATTGGAATGTGTAAGAATGTTAACTTAGTCTAGTAGTATTCAATGGTTGTAGTAACATTATGATCTGAAAGATACATAATTTGGCAAAACAAAAGTTTGAGAACCTCATTTGTAATGAATAAGTGGTATGAATATGTTGACAAACTGGACCCACCAACATGTCAAGAGGATCTCACCGGTAAGAAGTCCCATTTAGACCTCAGATTGTTTGGTGTAGGAGTCCCAGTAGTGGGTCGTAAGGTAATGCCTTAACTGCGATGTCGCACAGAGGCAAGTAAGATAACTTTGTCACTAGCAAGGGTGTGACTGTTGTAGTGAGTCAAGGAAGGTGAATGAAAGGTTCTAACACAAGTGGGTTGGGATAAGTGTGCCCCTTGACAACCTGTATCAGTACTCAGCTAGGAAGGGAACACACGAGCAAAGATGCATCACAAGCTAGAAAGCAGATCACTTGACAGTCCAAAGTGATGGTTAAACCAACAACACGTCAACAACAAGATTCATATAATTGCATATGAAGCAGTTCATGCAAAAATACATAAGTTAAAAAACATACATCATTAAAGCATCCGGAGCAGTCCAACTACAATAAAAACATATGCATGAAAATGTGTTAGCTCTTATTATATAAAAAAGTGTAAGTTCGAATCATGCAATACATCCATGTAAAGCTGCTACCCCCAACAGTGAAATGTTACAACCACATCTGCCTACTCCTCCAAAGAGATGAACTAGCTCCATGGAGTGGAGAAGCCAAGGCGCGTTACAATACTATCCAAGCTTTCTTCAAGACAGTCTTAATAGAAGCTTGGCTAACCAAAAGCCCTTACAATGAGTTATGAGGGACTATTTATAGCAAAGGTTGGGGTGACCTTTGACATTCCCCTTTTTGACAATTCAAATACCCTCATGACTCTTCACCTACTCTATGACTATTACATCCAACTATTAACACTTGACTTACAATTGACATGACTCAACATTACAGTGCACATGTACTCATATGAGACAACATGGCTTGAGTAGCCATGCAAGACATCACTGACACTTGGTCCATTGTGATGAGACCAACTCTTTGACATGCATGAGATGATGAAGGTGGTGAGCTGATGCCAAGATTGGTTGTCCGTGATGGTGTGCATGCACCTCATGGTGACATCTTTCTGAAGCGAACTCTTGCCTCTATTGCAACCGGTGCATTGGTTCGACTCCGTCATCCAACTCGTCTGCTAACATCTGCATGGTCTTCTTGGGTGTGGCTAAACCAGAAACACATTGATGCATAGTGTTTGTGATGATCTTCAAGTGTGTGCTAGTGGTCATGCACATCAACTTGCATAAGTACATGCTCAGCTCTAGTTGGACTTGCTTCTTGTCTTCACCTTGGTGAGTGTGCTGAATAGGTTGGATCGCATGCATGCGCACAATGACATGTATGTTGTTGAATCCCTTGCATGCGATCAACAACACTGCTCACCATGTCTACTCTGTGTCAGCTGCTGGGATGAATCTTTAACTTGTACAGGCACAATTTCATCCGTGAGTGCATGTTATGCCCGTTGTTGTTGTTGTTCCTGTTGCAACTCATTCACTTGTTTTTGAAGCTTCGTGTTCTTCCTTGAGTTGTTTCTTCAAAACATGCAACTCCTTATTTGTTTCATTCTCTGTCTCCATGCGATATTCATGTCATGCCATCATCTCATAGCCTGAGTCTCCAAAATTACTTTCATCATCAATGGATCTGCTTGAGCTTGCAACTTTGTTCCACCTTCGTGTTGTCAACAATCCTCCTCTTGCATTCATTGCATCTAGTATGCTTCCTTCAACTGTTGTTCATGATGCTACTATTGTCATATCTTGATGCCCTTGTCTATGAACAACTTGATGTCTTCGTGAGTAGGTAAGCTCATAGACACTTGATCGACTGCATCCCCAAGTGTGCTCTAAACAGTGTCTTCGACTTTGCTCTCCTGGAACCATTGTACCTTTGCTGTTGAGAGGTAGATGCAAACCTATGATATGTGGAGACATGGCAACACTCATGGCAAGCAACTTGTCAATCGAAAACTGAAATGAACTTAAGCATTGACTTGCAACATACCTGTGTGACTGATCATGAAGGTTGCGCAATTTCAACCGGGAGGTCGGGAGACTGGTTGCGAAGACCACGCAAGGCACAATCTGGGATATCATGAGGTTGAATGGCTACTGGAACTACACAATGCACAGTCCATCCTAACTGCTGACTGCTAGAATTGCGCAATGCGCAATTTCAGCTAGCAATGACTGCAGGCTTAGTGACTTCATTGCACAATTTTTTGGGCCAGCTGTCACTGTACCTCAAGATTGCATAAGCCATGCCTGGGGAACAGCTTCTGGGAAGAAATGTGCATTTTTTGAGAGGAAGGCATAGCCTTCTTTCTCAATATTGTGCAATGTTGTCTTGGTGAGGCAGAGTCTGGGTCAGGGTTGGCCAGACTCACTGACGGGCAACTGAACGCGAATGTGAATGTGAATGCATGATGATACTGAGCGTAAGCATAAGTGAATGATCATGCATGCAGATACTGAGTGTAAGCATAAGTAAATGATCATGCATGCAAATGGTGAATACAGATTCAGAGAATGGAACAACATGCATGTGGGTGAGGCAAGTCACCGAATCAGCGACCGTTCGTGAAAAATAGTTTCCTGCATGCGACAGCAATGAGATAGCAACGAAAATTGAAATTGTGCTAGGACAAGCTAGTATACATGTAAAAGACAGCAAGCATTCAAAGAAATCAAGAAAACAATACTCACACAAGAGAAAACACAAAAAATGACCGAAATGCAACATAAGGCATGGAAAGCGGGCTTACTCGAAAACAACTAAGATGAGTGTGCCGACAACTCCTAGATGTGATGTGGGATGTCAAAGCTGCAAGGTTGATGTGAGGAATGAGATTTTTAGCATCTAGGTGATGAGTTTCAATAACATCAAGGTTGTGACGTGCATGCCACAAATCTAGGGAAAGCGACACTTGGTGGGAGGTTTCTGAAATGATCCTTGCATGTAACCTCCAACTGCTAAACATAGATCCTTGAAACAAGGGATTCCTCTACATGTTGCCTTGGGAGAAGAAGCCCATGAATGCAAGTCTATTTTTCTCGGTCCCGAAGGAATCGGTCAACTCAACTGCACATGCAAGAGGTTTCTCGACAACTTTAAGGAAATGTGCATTTATGGCTGGGAGTTGGGCTAACTACCCAGGAGATTTGTGCAATTTTTGGGTAGAGCAGCTGACTGCTGCCCATATTTGTGCAAATTATGGGCTGAGTAGCCCTGCTAGGGAAAATTGTGCAATTCCTGTAGGGAGTGTTTACTGGCAGAATTGCGCAATCTTGGAGTCTAGCAGGCTACCAAACAATATTGCACAACTTTTGGCAAGAAGGTTGGTTGCCATCCAGAAATGCACAATTTTCTATGGGAAGCTTCTCATCCTGTAGTTGAACCAAGTCCGTGTGGGCAGCCTGCGAGGGAAATGGATCAAGTTATGCTCGACAGGATGCCTTTATGCATGAAAAAAACTGAAGTTTGTGTATTTGATGAAGCAAGAGAAGGTGTTGTGAAAGGTTGGTAGGGAGGCTCCAAAACGGGTTAAGGAAAAATTTTGGAGGGTGGTTGTAGCCACTACAACACTTGGCAACACATTGGTAGAACTCCAACTCTTTGAATGGACCTTGTTCTTGAAAATCAAGTCTAACACCTCTGGGAGTATTATTCAAGTCTCAGCTCATCTTGTTTTCACACTAACTTGATTGTAAGATGTTGCATCTGCCAAGCTCTTGGGCGATTGACACACATTCCAAGCCAAGGAAACACATTTGTTTCAATTGGTGTTGAGGGGCATATTGGTGCATAAGTAGTATAGTCGTCAGAGTCTTAGTTTCATCTCTAGTGTTGCTTTGATGCCAGCAGGCCGGGATAGTACCTCGGTGGAGTCACATAGGAACACAAGCATGGTTTCGCTGCTAGAGAGCCTGGTCAGTACCCTGGCGGAGTTACTTGCATCACCTCCTTTCATAGGAATCCTTTCTCTTCTTTCGCCTTATTCAATTTTCATTTTGAATCTTCTGACTTTTCATTTTTTCATTTTCGTCACTGTGCATAACACTTATTCATTTCAGAGGTGGAAGAGGGATCCCAACTTATTGAGAGTAGAAGAGGTTGTTCCAATAGAGAAGTAGTTTATTAGATCTTTGATGTGCATGTTAAGGTTTTCTCCCTCACCTTACTCTACTTGATTGAGTTGACAAGGGTTAACCCAAAAACAACCGACTAGAGAAGGTGACACTAGTTAGCGTGTAAGCGTTGTGTTTTCACCAAGGTTCACTTTGAACAGTACGTATTTTCCTTTGACGTATCATGGAATGAGAGTAAAAATCCCTTCATACAGAGGCAAGATGACAGATAACCAAGTAGTGATAGTTGTACAAGCCCTCTTGTACTTCACCCAGCTCGTTTCAAGAGTCACGCATGATTCCATGCAAAAATAACATATGAACGAAAACAAGTGAATTAACAAACATCAAAGCAAAGACTAAAGTAGAACCAAAAGTGAAAGTGAAGCAAGTAAGCAAACAAGCAAGCAGAAAAACAAGCAAACAAAGCGAATAAGCAAACAAGCATGCAAGCAGACTGACTGAAAGAAAACACTACTCCTACACTAACGGTGCATGGGTTTGATCACGTGAAGTGATATTTCCAATGCAACCACCAGCACATTGGTAGACCCATGTTGGTGAAGGCTTGGTCCACGAGCAACCCAGTTGTGCGAACCAACAAACAAGAAAGATATAACAATGAAGACAACCACACTTCGTGTCTTAAAGTTCCCACAGGACATAAGTGAGTACAAGTGCATGATATGTAGTTCATGGACTTATCATGGTGCTATGTGACACTACGTGCAACTTTGAAGCATAAGCACACTCTTGACTGAGACATGAAAGCAAACGAAAGAAACAAATATAACTTGTGTCGTGCATGTGTGCTCGCAATGTAATATTCCTCCAATGAATGAGCAATGGGATCATGCAGTTTGAGTGGAGTAGATGTGATCTGTGTGTGAGATGGATCTTCAATGCATACAGATGAGTGATGAGGAGCCTTGAGTGATTGAACAGTTTCCTGATCAGAAGTGATATTAACCCCAAGAGGGCAAGGACTTGACATAATCATTAGCTCGGGCTGAAGTGCCTCGATAGTCTTGGCTGTCTCAACTTCATCATCAGGTATATCATCATACACCAGTGGCTTCGAAAGATCAACTGCGATAGATTCATGATCATGATAAAAAATGGAAACAAATGGATCACGACCGCCACGATCAGAAAAATCAATGAATTCATTAGCATCCTCGTGATCAAATGTATCAAACAAAGGGGTAGATGAAAAGCGAACAAACTCATCCTTTGTGTTTTCTGAAAAGACAGAT
Source organism: Pinus taeda (assembly GCA_000404065.3). Taxonomy (NCBI): domain Eukaryota; kingdom Viridiplantae; phylum Streptophyta; class Pinopsida; order Pinales; family Pinaceae; genus Pinus; species Pinus taeda. The sequence continues at coordinate 49,726 of APFE030763639.1, read as the reverse complement.
GAAAGATTAAGCGGATTTTCAATGAATAACGTATCCTCTCCATTGTCAAATGATGGACCAACATCCGGTGAGTTCTGCGAGTGATCAACAATGGTGCATTTGTGGATGAAGATACACATGTGAAATCATGGATGGTAGGTTCATCAAAGATGTTAGAAAAGAACGTAGGGGGCTCAGATGGAAGGGAGTCATCCTTCGCCGAGTGTTGATCCTCAAGCTCCCACTCATACTCTTCATGAATGACAGTGCATTTTGGTTGTACAACACCAACTCTATCAATGGGTTGCTCCTCATTCACAACAAGTGAAGAGTTCAGAATGGACGAACACAAGACAACATCATTTGGAGGAACACCCGAGTGCAAAGACAGAGGCCGTAGAAAAGAAATCATATGAGAACTGAAAGGACTCACAACCAAATCTGCACGAAAATTGAGTGAAGTGATGTTGGGAGAATGTGGAAGATGAACAAGTGTGTGAGCATGATCCTCAACATCACTGGGTAGTGGTGGAGTTGTTGAATGAGAGGGAGGTAGACAGTCAGTGGAGACAGTGACCGCATCCACATGAGATTTCGCAACTCCATCAATGAAGAATGTTCAGCAAGGCTTGATTTCAAACTTTCTCTTGGGACCAGTAGATTTCTTAAGGAAATACTTGAACCGGTCCCAAAGATAAGCAAATTTCCTCTAGCTCCTCGGAGCTTGAAACTGTAAGTCACGGAAGCGCTGCCAAAAATTAATAACTGATTCATGGGGAGCCCTTTGTTGTTGTAATAGTTTCCAATCAAGATGGTCTGGATCAAAATGATAGAACGTGTCTTCAATAAGATCATAGAAGTGCTCAAATGAGTGCACGTTGTCAACTGGTAGGCTGAGCAACCAATGAAATGGAGATTTGCGAAGTGTGTATGAAAGCAACAAACTGGCATGTCCATCAGAAAACTCATCTTCCTCATGAAGCATGGAAAGAAACTCATGTAAGTACTTAGGCCAGGCCACTTTGCCTTCACCATCATACGTGAAAGTTGACAAGAGATCGAAAAACTTCCCCATGATGGAGACATCTTCATGATTCAAAAAACACCACGGGGGAAAAAGAGTGCAAGAATCCATGAAAGGTATGTGAAGGTTCAAAACTGGATGAAAGGACACAGATTTTCATCAGGCCCTCCTTCTAGTGCCATAAATGTTGACGGTCCTGGACCCGCGAACATGTCAAGGGGATCTCCCGGTAAGAAGTCCCAATTAGACCTTAGACCGTTTGGTGTAGGAGTCCCAGCAGTGGGTTGTAAGGTAATGCCTTGACCGTGATGTCACATAGAGGCAAGTAAGATAACTCTGTTAGTAGCAAGGGAGTGACTGTTGTAGTGAGTCAAGGAAAGTGAATGAAAGGTTCTAACACAAGTGGGTTGGGATGAGTGCACCCCTTGACAACTTGTATCAGTACTTAGTTGCGAAGGGAACACACAAGCGAAGATGCATCACAAGTTGGAAAGCAGATCTCTCGACAATCCAAAGTGATGGTTAAATCAATAGCACATCTGCAACAAGATTCATATAATTGCATACAAATTAGTTCATACACAAATACGTAATTTAAACAACATACATCAGTAAAGCAACTGAAGCAGTCCAACTACAATAACAACATATGCATGAAAATGTGTTTCCTCTTATTATATAAAAAAGTGTAAGTTCCAATCATACAATACATCCACGTAAACCTGCTAACCCTAACAGTGAAACATTACAGCTACATCCACCTGCTCCTCCAAAAAGATGAACTAGCTCCGTGCAGTGGAGAAGCCAAGGCGCGTTACAATAATGTCCAAGTTTTCTTCAAGATAGTCTTAATAGAATCTTGGCTAACCAAAATCCCTTATAATGAGTTATGAGGGACTATTTATAGAAAAGGGTGGGGTGATCCTTGAAATTCCCCTTTGTGAAAGTTCAACTACCCTCATGACTCTTCACCTACTCTATGATTTTTACATCCAACTATTGACACTTGACTTACACTTGACATGACTCAACATTACAATGCACATATACTTATGTGAGACAACATGGCTTGAGCAACCATGCAAGACATGAGACCAACTTTTTGACATGCTTGTGATGGTGAAGGTGGTGAGCTGATGCCAAGCTTGGTCATCCGTGATGCTGTGCATGCACCTCATGGTGACATCTTGCTGAAGCGAACTCTTGCTTCCGTTGCAACCAGTGCATTGGTTCGACTCTGTCATCCAGCTCATATGCTAACATGTGCATGGTCTTCTTGGGTGTAGTTGAATCGACAACACACTGATGCATAGTGTCTGTGATGATCTTCAAGTGTGTGTTGGTGGTCATAGCATCAACTTGCCTAAGTACATGTTCAGCTCTAGTTGGACTTGCTTCTTGTCTTCGCCTTGGTGAGTGTGTTGAATGGGTTGGATCGAATGCGTGCGCACAATGACATGCATGTTGTTGAATCCCTTGCATGCAATCAACAACACTTCTCACCATGCTTTCTCCGTGTCAACTATTAGGATGAATCTTTAACTTTTACGGGCGTAGTTTCATCCGTGAGTGCGTGTTGTGCCCGTTGTTGTTCCTGTTCTTGTTGCAACTCATTTGCTTGTCTGTGCAGCTTCATGTTCTTCCTTGAGTTGCTGCTTCAACACATGAAACTACTTCTTTGTTCCATTCTCTGTCTCCATGCGATCTTCATGTCGCATCGTCACCTCATAGCCCTAGTCTCCAAATTTGCTTTCATCATCAATGGATCTACTTGAGCTTGCAATTTTGTTCCACCTCCGTGTTGTCAACAACCCTCCTCTTGCATTTGTTGCATCTAGTATGCTGCCTTCAATTGTTGTTCATTATGTTTCTCGCTAATATGTTGTTGTTTTCATATCTTGATGCCCTTATATATGAACAACTTGATGTTTTCGTGAGTAGGGAAGCTCATAGACACTTGATCGACTGCATCCCCAAGTGTTCTTTGAATGGTGTCTTCGACTCTGCTCTCCTGGAACCATTGTACCTATGCTGATGAGAGGCAGATGAAAACGTGTGATACCTAGAGACATGGAAACACTCATGGCAAGCTACCTGTCAGTCGAAAACCAAAATGAACTTGAGCATTGACTTGCAACATACCTGTGTGATTGATCATAAAGGTTGTGTAATTTTGGCTGGGAGGTCGGGAGTTTGACTACCAAGACCACGCAAGGCATAGTTTGGGTTTTCATGAGGCTGACTGGCTACTAGAACTATGCAATGCACAGTCCATCCTGACTGCTGACTGGTGGAATTACGCAATGCGCAATTTCAGCTAGCAATCACTGCAAGCTCAGTGATTGCATTGAGCAATTTTCTGGGCCAGCAATCACTATCCCTCGGGATTGTGCAAGGTAGGCCTGGGGAATAGGTGTTGAGAAGAAATGCACATTTCTGGAGAGGAAGGAAGAGCCTTCCCTCTCAAGATTGTGCAATGCTATCTTGGTGAGGCAAAGTCCGGGTCAGGGCTAGCCAAACTCATCGACAGGAAATTGAATGCGAAAGTGAATGAAAATGCATGTTGATATTGAGTGTAAGCATAAGTGAATTATCATGCACAAATTGTGAATGATAGATTCAAAAAATGGAACAACATGCATGTGGGTGAGGCAAATCACAGAATCGGTGACTGTTCGTGAAAAACAGTTTCATGCATGTGACAACAGTGAGATAGCAACAAAAACTGAAACAATGATAAGACAATCTAGTATACCTATAAATGACAGCAAGCGTTCAAAGAAATAAAGCAACCAATACTCACACAAGAAAAAACACAAAAAGCGACAAACAACAATGCAACACAAGCATGGAAAGTGGGCTTACCTGAAAACAGCTGAGCTAAGTGTGCCGCCAACTCCTAGATGTGATGTGGGATGTCAGAGTTGCAAGGTTGATGTGAGGAATGAGCTTTGTAGTGTCCAGTTGATGAGTTTCAATAACATCAAGGTTCTGATGCAAATGCCACAAATATAGGGAAAGCAACACTTGGTGGGTGGTTTCTGAGATGATCCTTGCATATAACCTCCAACTGATAAACACAAATCCCTGAAACAAGGGATGCCTCTGCATGATGCCTTAGGAGAAGTAGCCCATGCATGCAAGTTTGTTTTTCTCAGTCCCAGAGGGAAATGGTCAACTCAGCTACACATGCAAGAGGTTGTTCCACTGCTTCAAGGAAATGCTCATTTCTGGCTGGGAGTTGCGCTGACTGCCCAAGAGATTTGTGCAATTTCTGGGCAGAGCAACTGACTGCTGCCTATATTTGCTCAAATTCTGGGCTAAGCAGCCTTGCTGGAGAAAATTTCGCAATTCCGGTTGGGAGGGTTGACTGGCAGAATTGCGCAATCTTGGAGCCCAGTAGGATAGGATTTCTCAATTTCTAGAGGGAAGGCTAGTTTCCCTCCAAAAATGCACAATTTTATAAGGGAAGTTGCTCAGCTTGCAACTAGACCAAGTCCAGGTGGGTAGCCTACGAGGGAAATGGATCAAACTGTGTTGGACAAGCTACATTTTTGCATGAAAAATATTGAAGCTTGTGTACTTGACAAAGCAAGACAAGGTGTTGTGAAAGGTTGGTAGGGAGGCTCCAAAACGGGATAAGGCAAAATTTTGGAGGGTGGTTGTATCCGCTACAATATAATACTGATCTAAAGCCTAATACAATCTATTATATACATTTTCAAGCTCAGGGCATCCGTTACACATAGTTGGGGGCGTTATCTATCATGTGTTAATGAAGGATACCAACCTGAATTGAAACACTACAATCATCATGAGCACCTAGAAACACTACATACTCTGTCATAAATGTAGCATACGTTACACTCCAAACTTCAAACCAAATATGTCAAACCTGAGAGTTCTTTTTCTATTCACTCTATTTCCAGAGACCATAATAGTTTGATTTGTTGAGAAATCTAGAGGCATCCGATGTAGCTAATTTCTCTTCTTTTGATAATTTCTTGTGATATATTTTTACTTTACTTGGTTAAATTCTTCTTTTCTTTGTTATTATTAGTGTTCTCTATCATTAAATAGCTACCAAAAAAAACATAAGGAACAATGATACAAAGGACATAAGATATAGGCTATCAGTCGAGGCCATAACCTCTCCAATTGAGAGGAAAACTCACAAGAATTATTCTCCTTTTTATAGAACTTCAATTGACGAATTCCAAGACCTATGACCCTTGACCAAGGCCCCTCCAAGACCAAGTCAAAGCTTCTCCTTGATGAACTTCTCTTCCTTCATGTAAACACTGGTCAAACTTGTCCTACAACTTCATATTTCAGCCCTAGCTCAAAAATTCATCTTGTTTTCATAGACTTACAATTTTAGCTTCTTCTGCAAAAACCCTAGGTTACACGTGTGGCTTGAAAACAACCAATTTTTCCTCCTTTATTCTTTGCTTGGCTAGACTTCCCTTCTTTGACAATTTGGCTTGCTAGAGAGGCGTTTCTTGACCCAAAACTCGGCCCTTGATGATGACTGCAATTGTGGTACTTGTTGTTGTAGAAGGAAGCCTTAATCCACTTCACACATGTGAGAAGAATACCGAAAATCAGTCCTAGAAACTCATGTTTTCTTCTCTTCCTTTTGTCCTCCTCTCTCTTGCACTTCTCCTCTTCCTTGATCAAACTTGTGTGAGTTGTGAGTTTTGTCCTTGAATGAGGCCGAGTCCTCCTTTATATATGCTTCATGTCTATGTTTGTAGATCGACTTGTAACTACCTTTAGGTTGACTTGTTGCTTTTGTAGGCTAACTTTTTCATTGCACTATGAAAAGGCCTTGGAGGGTATTTTGACTCTAGTTTTGACTCTAAGATTTTTTTTACAATATGTGTTGGGTGATTTGATTGTGAGTTAAATCCCTATCATTAATGGTCAACCCGAGGTTCATGAACGGAAGAGGTATACGTGTACTATATGTACTAGGTGTTTATTTATCAGAATAGATTAATCTAATTCAATTGAAAATAATTACAAAGAAAATTAAATCAATCCAATCTAAGTCTAATCCAATCATAAAGAAATTGAAAATCATACTTGCATAAATGAAATCACACTTGCTGAAAGGAAAAATCTTGCATAAAAAGAAATCACATTTGTTGAAAATAAACGAAATAACATAACTATACTATGTTATCGATATGTACAAATATGTGCAAATTGTGGTTGATGGGGGCCCTCCATTTCTCAACAAGCACACTGAACAACTATCACATCTTGGAGATCAAAGTGGCAATATGTATTTCATAAAATGAAGTTACAAGATATTACAAAAATTCTTTATCCTCACTTTACAAATCACATTTTGGATGGAACTTGGAACCTCTAACAACTTTGTAACCAACAACTAATAACTAATTAGCAACTTGATGAACCTTTATACAAAATTTGAGGATAGTTATTCAATAAATATATATCCTTAAAATCCCTCATAAATCCACATTTATCTCTTGTGATTACAACCAATCAACTAAACATGTAAGATACAAATCCTCTCAAAATTATCTCATCCATGATTCTTCTCCTTTGAATGTGCATAGTTAATGATCCACATCTTCTACAATTATTCCACAAATCTTTATGAGTTGGAATTTGAAATTCGAATTTGTGGTTGGGTGGCCAAATAGGATCCCTCTATAATCTCCAAGTTGGCCTACAATATCACAAAACTCAAACCACTTTTAGATATATATGAAAACATGTTAATTTCCTAATATTTAATCATAAAGTCTCTTAAAATAAATGACTTGGAAAATAATAATAATAAACCCATATGATCATGAAAATGGTTACTTAATGTAGGGTTATGGGGCTATAGAGTTACGGAATGAGGATAAACTGATGGAAATGTGGGTAAAAGTGGATGACATTTTGGAGACCCAACATACCTCCAAACTGAAGATGTTGCATGTCCTCATGCAAATATTGCATTGATTCCCTTAATCATAACTTGATCTTCTTGAAATGTTTTGCTTCTATGTGAGCTTTGGATTTATATTGATTCTCTTTTAACTTTGCATAGTCATATCATTTGACAATTTTATTCTTTTTGCAAAGTGTACTTTGAAATATATTTGATTGCAACATATATATTTTTTATGCTTGTTTCTTGTGTGACAACCAAAATTTTATGAGTATTAGTTCTTGTGTAACAATACTTTTGTTATTTTTATTGGATCAAAATACTTGAAAACATTGAGAATTCCTTTTTTAAGTCCCATAGTGACTGTCAGCCATTTAATGTGCTCACCAATTGATCATTACAAAACATATAAACTTTTGGAATCAAAATGCAATAATAGTTAATTTGGGAAAAATATGTTGGTTAGGATGAAATGAAATATGACATGTGATATGAAATGCGAATATGAATTGATATCCCTTCCCCCCAACTAAAGGTGTTTTCAATTTCTGGAAAATGAGAAAAAGAATATGAATGTGGTGAGGGACTTTCCAAAATCACAATTTTATCATTTAAGGAATTACATGATTAAAGACTAGAAAACAATATACCTTTAGTTACCTAAAAACTATAAAAGATATGTATATCGCAAAGTGTGGTTGTTGTTGCTGGATCATGGAATATAAGTAAAAGAATTTGATCTTGCTTCATCTTTCTCTTGGTTGTATGAATTGAGGATGATATTGGAATCTTTTTTCTATGGTTGTTGAATTATGAATTGAGTCCTGCTGCAAACTGCTAAAATCACATAGTCTTCATTTGTTCCCACTTAGTGGAATAATTCTTATCTATGTGAATAAATGTGTCGATGTCGAACATAGAAAAGAAATTGTTGGATTACTGGCCATTAATGAATGCCATTAACCAACACAAGACTACTCAGCATTGATGTCAATGAGAGTCAAGATGCCTAAGTACATATTACTAGGTATGAATAGATGTTTCGTAGTCAAGTCACCTAGAAGATCCTACAAACAGGGGACATTGATGTATTCTCACTATTTATTGGTGAGAGAACTTTCCATTAAGGCATGCAAGCCTCAAGGTAATTGAAATATCTCTAGTCATGATCCCAGATGATGTGTCAGAGTCAATGGGTCAAAATTTGTTAGGAGGCCTTAATGAATCCTCCATCATCTAATGCGAGTATAAAATAATAATTTGAAGGACTATAAATGGAAAATTTGCATTGAAGCAAGGTTTATTTGACAGAAAGGAAAATGGGGTGACTCAACTTTGTAAGGGAGTTGAATGACTTTATTTTTGGGTTAAGGGTGAGTGAAAATGAGGCAGGAAAGTATGAAGATTGCAAAGGGAAATGAGTTTTTGGTAGCAGGGAGATGGAAATTTATGGATCTACTATGGGCTTAGAATGAGTAGCAATGGTAAAATTGGTATATGTTTAGTAGAAATGGGATAATTGATCTTATTTAACATGGAATGATCATGCTCTTCTTATAAGAAACTTCGTCTTTAAAAGGTACTTGTGCATATAGTGAGCTTCTTCATCATCCCGGAATCTGCAAAGGCTTAGCAATTTCTGCAATAAAATATAAGACTACTGAGAGAGAGATATGATTAGTCTCTCTTAATTTGATATATACATAAAAACTCAGAAATAGTACTAATAAAACAAATTCAAGGATAAAACATTAAATGCACTTTTACCTGATTGGAAAGAAGTACCATGGATCACCTATTATTGTTTTGTTGGTGACTTCTTCATTGTGTTTCTAACCAATTTTGAGCTTGATACCTCTTCTCCATACAATTAATGCTTCATCAATAGACCATAAACCAAATTTGCATAAGATACTAAATTGTGTTGATTCTGTAGCTACCAAATCTGGATCATTGCACTACCTTTCCACTTTTCATATTGCAATTAGAATTGGATGGTGGTTTTTCAATTATCGTAGTTGGGTTTTGAATATTTGCAGGTTTTTCTGAAAGTCTAAGTTTGTAACTACGTTTATTTTTTTTCTCTAGTGCTCCACCCTTCTTCATGATCCCATGTATCAAGAAACTACTCAAAATTCAAAATGCTTGGATCAACTTGAAACTAGTGCCAAAGCATAGATCTCGTCACCCTGAATCCAACATAATTCATTTCACTGAAATTCGACTTCGGATGCTCCCGTAATCGCGTTCTGTTCATTTTGGGAAACAACTAAAAAAAAATGAATTTTGAGTTGCAGGAATGCCCAGTGAGCATGTCATACACTGACTGGTTCATGACTTGGAAAGTTGATTGAACCTTCATTGGCCAATGATTTGTTGACATGTGGTAATTTTTCATTGGTTACGATTTTATTGTGGAGGGCCAATGAGTGAGTGCCACATGGGCCAACCAGTGGTTGCCACGTGGGCTCCTCGTAGTGAACCAAAATTTTCGTGTGAGCTCAAACTACCTCCACCAAAATCAAAATTGAGACCTCATGTGTATCAACAAAGCTCTTTACTAACCCACCTATCATGTTTCTTGTTTAATATAGCTCCCAAATATGTATTTCGATTTTAACTTCCATTGGGGAAAGGAGTCAGGGCTAAGGCCTAGCCCCTGACCCTCCAACAACATGGAACCATAGGGAGTGGCCAAGGGCTAGGCCTTACCACGACCCACGGTCATGGTCCTATGCCAAAAAATCGTAAGGTGCCAGCGCAGAAATGAAAGGGGGCTATCCCCAAGGAACATGGTGCCATATGACCACGAGCATGACAAAGGAATGGAGCCATAAGTTCACTGGCCCTCGACCTAGGATCCTAGGCACCCAACACGGTCGTATGGTGCCACGCGACCATAATATTTGGAACTGGGGCTTATTGGAGATTTTATCCTTCCTACAAATTCAACCGTCAATCAGGAATATAGGTCAAGTTTACGCGCAGTTTCCACATTCGAGGCGCATAGGTCTAGTTTAGTTCAAATTGTATGATTATTATCAATTGGGAAAAAACTTGAAACAATGATATTTTACTAAATTTTTGGCTAAATGAGGTGCAAAACGAGTCAAAACACGGGTTTTCGACATTGTTGGATCCATTGGAGACATTAGTTTTGTTGTTTGAGCTTTGTTAAAAGCCTGTAATTATAATTTTGAGTGTAAATTTGGATCTCTTATCCAGTTTTTATTGCAAAATTTTAAAACTAACTTTATTCAATTTTATTTTCTGATCTTCCAAGTCGCAGAGAGCACAAGGAGAGAGCATACTCGTCAATATTTAAACTCTTTATTCATTTGGAATGTGAAATTTAAAAAGACAAAGTGAAAGGATTTGGTCTCTAACTTCAAATTGTGGCTCTCAAAACTTTATTTGTTCTTCTTATTCTCTTTCTACAACTTCCTGTAAATTATTAGTGAGCTCAGTGGCTCTTATTGCACCACCAATAAATAATATTGCAAATAAAATGAAATCTAACTTAAAAACTTATAATAATAATAAAAAAATAAAAAATAAAAACATCACCAAACTTGGTTTTATTCATTGATTCTATCGTAGTCTACTCTACTAGAAATAGAAGAATTGTTTCAAGTGTATGCATATTTCCAATGTAACCATGTGTGTAACAAGAGTAAAAAGATATTCATGCTTAGTTGAAAGATATGCATTAAAGCACATCAAAGCATGAAAAACCAGTTGTTTTGATAATACAATCAATAAATAAAGAAGAAATGACGTGACCTGATACTTGATTGGAAACATCTTTCAATAAGGCCATGACATTCTTGATTCCTTTCTTGGTTTAGATCACATTGAATATCATCCTTTATTGTGCATTCCTCAATCTTAGATTCTACTGGTTTCTCCCCATCAAAAGTATTGCATGATTCTTTAGTCTCTTCAACAGATTGACAAGAAGAACCAAATGAGACTTGAAGATCCTCTTGTGGAGGTGGAGAGATAGAAAAGTTTTTGCATGTAGTTAAAATATACTCTTCCTGAGAGGCAGATATCCCAATTGTTGCTAAAATTTGAGAAATTTCTTGGAATAACATTCTTCAAACTCTTAATTGTCTGTAAATTACTCCAGGTGGTTGATAGTTCCTGTTGTGCACAAAGATTAGTACAAAAGTTTTGAAAATATATATATATATATATATATATATATATATATGGTGTTGTGTGTGGTGTGTGTGTGTGTTGTTGTGTGTGTGTGTGTGTGTGTGATTTTTAACCATGCATTTAAAAATGAATGCAACTATAATGAGTTGTCTAAACTTTCAAAATATACACCTATGTATACCTCCCTGGAAACGACGCTAAAATGTTGGGTGATTTAATTGTGAGTTAAATCCATGTCATTAATTGTCAACTCGGGGTTCGTGAACTGACAAGGTATATATGTAATATATGTACTTGGTGGTTATTTACCCTAATAGATCAATCTAATGCAATTGAAACTAATTACAAAGAAAATTAAATCAATCCAATCCAATTCTAATCCAATCATAAAGAAATTGAAAATCACACTTGCATAAATGAAAATCACACCACACTTGCATAATTGAAATCACACTTTCTAAATTGAAATTACACTCATACCTGCTGAAATGAAATCACACTTGCTGAAAGGAAAAACACTCTTGCATAAAATGAAAACACACTTGCTGAAAATAAATGAAATAATATAACTATACTATGTTACCAATATCTACAAATATGTGAAAATTGTGCTTGATGGGGGGCCTTCATTCCTCAACAAGCACACTGAACAACTATCACATCTTGGAGATCAAAGTGGTAGTATGTATTTCATAAAATGAAGTTACAAGGTATTACAAAAATTCTCTATCCTCACTTTACAAATCACATCTTTTATGGAACTTGGAACCTCCAACTAGCAACTAACAACTTTGCAACCAACAATTGATAACTAATTAGCATACTAACGACCCTTTATACAAAATTTGAGGATAACTATTCAATAAATATAGATCCTTAGATCTCTCCTAAATCCACATTTATCTCTTGTGGTTACAACCAATCACCTAAAAATGTAAGATACAAATCCTCTCAAAATTCTCTCATCCATGATTCTTCTCCTTTGAATGTGCATAGTTAATGATCCACATCTTCTACAATTATTCCACAAATCTTTATGAGTTGGAATTTGAAATTCGAATTTGTGGTTGGGTGGCCAAATAGGATCCTTCTATAATCTCCAAGTAGGCCTACAATATCACAAAACTCAAACCACTTTTAGATATATATGAAAACATGTTAATTTCCTAATATTTAATCTTAAATTCTCTTAAAATAGTTAAAATAAATGACTTGGAAAATAATAATGATAAACCCATATGATCGTGAAAATGGTTACTCAATGTAGGGTTATAGGGCTATAAAGTTACAAAATGAGGGTAAAATTATGGAAATGTGGGTAAAAGTGGGTGACATTTTGGAGACCCAACAATATGTAACATGCCCAAGAAGGGTCTTTCATACACGAAAATGACTCGTTTGACTTGTAGACTCAATAACAAACCCTAGAAGCTCCTAATGGGAGATTGAGCTATAAGATAAATTTCACTTGAGCATGAAACCCATGCCTGAAGAACAAAAATAAAATTAAAAAAAAAATATTTTTCTCGTTCATTAAATAAATAAAGTCATGATTACATATGTTATTATGAAGATCGGACTTAGTTACATATTTCAACGCTCCCTTTTAACTAGGAATATATTCATAATCCATACAATGTACTTGGACATTCTCAATCTAAAGAATTCTCATAAGAAGAGTTGGATTGGTAACCCATTTGTTTAGCATCATACCAACCAACATTGTCACATAGAAAGGCTTTAACTAATAGCTTTGTCTCTCCACAAGGTCAGAGAACAATGCTGGCAAGACCAATGACTTATAGACACCATCATCATTGTCTCCCAAAGGACATACCCAACCCAGGTGTTCACAAAGTATGTCCTTCCAAGACTATTCTTATCTTGGATTCCCAATACTCAAAGAATATCGATCCTCTTTGACTAATATTATCTTGGATGCCCTATCTCATCCTCAAAGAGTATTAGATGTCAGATGCTTACCCAATCCTCCATTATTTCCTCCAAAGTGAATACAAGAATGATGTGTCCTTATATCCCTCTCAACTAGGGAGGATATACCCAGTCTTATGAAGGAATATACCCATTCCTATAAAAGGAATGTACCCAAGCTCCCTCTTATCCAAGGACTTGTCCAAGCTCCCTCCTAACCAAGGACTTGCTTCCAACAACTTTCTTCTATAGATGGGTATCATGGGACTATCAGCTGCTTGTGGGGCTCCTTATTTTAATTTCATGAAATTCATCTTCAACATTATGGAGCCTTCATCATTTTGGGACTTCTTGTAGGGCATCAACCATCCATCACTTTCCTTCATGAACCACGTCAGACTTTTCATCCTTTTCTTCATCGGAAAGTGATCTTCTAGTCCACATCTAGCTTTTCTTCATATAACTACATTTTCCAAGTCTTGTTTTCTCTAGGATATTTCATCCAACCACATGAGTGCTAGTCGTAGGTGACATCTACAACTCTCTTTCAGTAGCCCTGTATCAACCCATCCAAATGTTGATAAAAAATAAAAAAATGAACATCAAATCAAACTTGCCTTTTGTGATGGCATTTCATCATGACATATGCTTCTTGCAACATCAACATCCTGCATACATATTGACACATCTCCAAGATATTCAATGTCAAGGGTATCCTTCCTTTCCATACTTCATTAGAGTCTTCATACATTTCCCATGGAGATGCCATGGTTAATTCTTCTAGTCATCATATGTTGATTTCCTTTTATATGTTACCATAGTTGCATCTTTCATGATCTCTTCTTTCTTTCTTCACATATTGTTCCCCAAGAACTTCCATCCATACTTCCTTCATCTTTGTCAACCACCTCATATTCCATATGACATATTATGTTGATTTCATCTTTACAATATGTGAATCATGCCTTCATGAATCTTTTCAACAAAAGAGATCCCTTTCCTTTTATCATACTCATGAGGTAGATCATTTACCCATGTTATCTGCAACTATATGATGACATGACTTAATTTATTAAGCATATGCATACATACCCCTTTCCTTCTTTTGGTTATCTAGGCTTCCTTCAGCAACTTCATTTCCTTGATTGAGAGTAATTCATATATCTTGACATGTTTCATTCCTTTGTCGTCATATCATCATTTTCTAAGCAATGAATCCCATATAAGGTGGAATTCTCAGCGAGACACTTACTTCTTCCAAGGGATGAACCTTCTAATGAAGATTTCAATGAAGGATTTTGATTATCCTTATCCTACAAATTCTCCTTCCTAATGATGTATGATGAGCTCTATACTAGACTTTATTCTACCCATAAGTACTATTTATGCTTCTAATGAGGTTACCAAGAGCTAAATTCCTTCTAATGATGATCGTTATAGACTTTACCTTCAACTACCTTTCAAGCTTCTTATGATGATGTCATGAGCTCTTGCTTCAATCGTAAGTTATTATGATGACATGTCCTAAAATGGTGCATCCTATCATGCTTCTAATGTTTCCTACCATGATATCTATACCTTACAAAAACTAAAAAGAACTTTGTGGAGAATATTATCTCAATCTTCGGTGATATGGGCTTCTTCCCTTCCTCTTTGTTGTTGTCCTTCTTGAGTTTAAGACAATTTCTATTATAGTGCCCATATTCATGACAACCATAGCATTGGATTTTCAACATATACTTCTTCTTTTTTTTGAGGGCCAAACTTTCCAAATTTTCCTTTCTTCCTAGCCATGTCAACAAATGCTTGTGCTTGCTCGTTTGATCCTACATCGCTTTTTGCATTCAGTCTTTTTTTTCAAATCTTAAACAATGACCAAAGTTCATTGAATGGGGTATATTCCTTCTTTCCATAGATACTTGATGTAAAGTTGCCACATTCCTCTAGTAGTGCATTGAGCACTCTGGTGGTCATTTCCTTATCAGACATTATTTCTCCCAACTCTTGTAGTTGGTCTCTTATTTCAGACACCCTCATAAAGTACGAGGTTATTCCATCTGCCTTTGATATCTTCATATTGTAGAGTTCTTGTCTTAATGATAACACCTCTCTAGTAATATTTACAGAGAATAATTCTACTAGCTTCTCGCATATTTATTTTGATGCCTCCAACTTTGATACATAGGGTATGAGGGGATCTTTGATGGATTCTATAAGAATCCTTTGTGCCCTTACTTCCCCTTTCATGTACCTTGCAAGAACTTGAACTTATTCCTTCGGAGATTTAGCGATTTAACCCTTAACATGATCAATGATTTTTTTTTATATGAGGATCAAATTTGTCCTCTTCTTCCACGCAAGAAAGTTTGATGACCCAACCAATTTGTTTCTTTCATTGCAAAATGAAGTCATTTTGATAGATTCAAATGTGGACATAAAGGTACTTACTTGCGAAGATACTCCTTGATGACAATATCTTCAGCTTGTTACCTTCTTGATTTTGATGATGATGATGATGATGATATACTATGTCCTCTTGATGAAGATTTATTCCTTCAAAAGTGACAATTCAAAGAAAGGGAGATCACCTTGGTTCCTTGATGATGATGACAATGCCTTCTCCTTGTTTTTCTTTGATGTAGAGGCTTCAAGATGCTCCAAATCGTAGTCTTTATGTCTTTGAGTAGAGGTAAGGTCTTTGATGTTTCCTTCATCTTGAAGTGATGATTATGCGAGGTTCCCAAGAATTCTTCAAGTGTAGAGTCCTTCTTTGAACGAACTAAGGTTTTGAGGTCTTATTTAGTAGCATCCTTCAATATGATGATATAATCTTCATCCTTGTGGTGCTTTTGAGATGAGAGGTCCTTCTTGATGATTGATGATCTTGATGCTCTTCTATTGCTTCGGCCTTTGAGTGTCCTTCTTTAAGTTTCCTTTCCTTGTATTTTCACCTCAGCTCTAACACAGTGTTGGGAAATCTAGAGGTAACAAGTGTAGAGGATTTCTCTTCTTTTGATAATTGCTTGTGATGTATTTTTACTTTACTTGATTAACTTCTTCTTTGTGTTGTTATTATTAGTGTTCTTTACCATAAAAAAACTACCAAAACATAAAGAATAATGATACAAGGGACACAAGATATAGGTGATCAATCAGGGCCAAAATCTCTCCAATTGAGAGGAAAACCCACAAGAATCCTTCTCCTTCTTATAGACCTTCAATTGACGAATTCCAAGACCTATGCCCCTTGAACAAGACCCCTCCAAGATGAATTCAAAGCTTCTCCTTGATGAAATTCTCTTCCTTCAAGTCATTGTTGGTCAAACTTGTCCCACAACTTCAAATTTCAGCCCTAGCTTAGAATTTTGGCATGTTTTTCTAGACCTGCAATTTTGGCTTCTTCTGCATAAACTCTAGGTCACACTTGTGTCTTGAAAATGATCAAATTTTCCTCATTTCTTCTTCGCTTGGCTATACTTCCCTTCTTTGACAATTCAGCTTGCTAGATAGACCTTTCTTGACCCAAAACGCGGCCCTTGATGACGACTATAATTTTAGTACTTATTGTTGTATAAATATGCCCTAATCCACTTCGCATGTGTGGGAAGAATACCAAAAAATGTCCTAGTAACTCGATTTTTCTTCTCTTCCTTTCATCCTCCTCTTTCTTGCACTTCTCCTCTCCTTGATCGAACTTGTGTGAGTTGTGAGTTGTATCCTTGAATGAGGTTGAACCCTCCTTTATATATGTTGCATGTCCATGTTTGTAGGCCAACTTGTAACCGCCTTTAGGCTGACTTGTTGCTTGTGTAGGGCAACTTGTTCATTGCACTACGACAAGGTCTTGGAGGGTCTTTTGACTCTAATTTTGACTCGAATAATTTTCCTTACAATATGTAACATGCCCAAGAAGGGTCTTTCATACATGAAAATGACTCTTTTGACTTGTAGACTCAATGACAAGCCCTATAAACTCTTAATGGGAGCTTGACCTATAAAATAAATTTATGTTGAGCATGAAACAAATGCCTCAAGAGCAACAATAAACAAATTTATTTTTCTCATTTCATTAAATACATAAAATCATGATTACATATGTCATTATGAAGACTGAACCTAGTTACATATTTCAAGATGATTCAATTGCTTACTATGGCATCTACTAGATAACACCTTGAAGATCGTTGCCTGCTTGTATAGACTCTCCATTCTAGAGAATGATTAACATTTACAGTTTGTGGAAATGAAGTATGAATTTACAGATTGTGGAAAAAAAGTATACGTTGGATGTGCAAAAGACATGCCAACGGTCCAAAGTGTAGTTGTAATAGATGAGAGTGTCTAACAATAGTCTTCATTAAGCATTGAGAATTCCAATGATCAACGTTGCTCAGGCATAGAAGCACAAATGAAAGTGGTGCAAAGATACAAAATGTCAGTGTTATTAGTGGACTGTGTTTAGTTTGTACCCATGCGCAAGAAGTTGAGGTCGAAGGGTTTTATACATTATTTTTTCACACTCCCAGTTTCATATCCTAAAGTGTCACACTTTGTGTTGTCAATGCCACAAGTGTTGCAAAGTGATGAAATTTGTTGCAAAAAATGTATTCACCATGAAACATGTTTAGAACATCCCTAAAGAAAAGGGAAAACTTGCCTTGAAAGAAATTGAAGAGGTTGTCAAAAACCTTGTTTTGCAAGCCCAATGCAACTTTTATAAGGAAAATCCATGGTGATAACCTCTATCATTATACATGTCTAGTGTTTCCAGTGTGACTTTTATCAGGAAAATCCACGTTGGTCCTCTTTAGGAATTTTTTCCCAAAATGGAGGAGAAGCTTCTCTTACTAGAAGGCTCGAGAATGATGATGTGGTTTTAGGTAAATGAAGATTGGAACGAGACCTCCCATTACTAGCCCTTGATCCTATTTCCATGGATATCTCCCTTGATATGTGGAACTCCTCCTTCTTTTCATGGATCCTCAACTCCCTCTCCTTCCCTATAAATGAATTGACCACCATCCACTAATTGTTGGTTGTTGGTTGGTTGGTTGTCATCCTAGTACTGAATTGTTCCCAAATGTTGCCCATTTGCAAAGGAGGAAAGGTGTTTGAAGGCTACGACTTGGACTTGAAATATCACTTGAAGGAGGCTTCCAACATCAAGGCTTCATTGGTTGTAATGCTCCCTTTTTCATCTATTAATACAATATATGTTTTCTTTCCATAAATGTGTCAATTATTTTCTATTTATTGTGATGCGCCTTGATCTATTACATAACTTGCATTAGAAAATGTTACGCTTTGCATAGTTTTTTTTGTCTCTACTTGATCTTTCTTGCAGGCACTCATCTACACCGGCGAAGAGGAGATTGTGAGCTCGGAAGCCAAAGAGTCAAGGTCAAAAACAAGGTTATTAGCATCAAAGAGAGGTAGGAGATCTATCCTCCCTTCCATTTTCTAATATGAATTAAGAAAGATTGCATGTAGTTTTCTTTTGTAGTTGCTAGATCCTCCCATAGGACTAGAGGGATCGTTTCTATCTGCAAAAAGGATTTCCTACAACAAAAACAATCCCTCTAGTCCTATGGGAGGATCTAGAAAATACAGAAGACAACTACATGCAATCTTTCTTAATTCATACTAGAAAACGCAAGGGAGGATATATCTCCTACCTCTCTTTGATGCTAATACCCTTGTTGTCGACCTTGACTCTTTGCCTTACGAGCTCACAATCTCCTCTTCGCCGGTGTAGATGAGTGCCTGCAAGAAAGATCAAGTGGAGACAACAAAACTATGCAAAGAATAACATTTTCTAATACAAATTATGTAACAGACCAAGGAGCATCACAATAAATGGACAATAATTGACACATGAATGGAAAGAAAACATATATTATATTATTAATAGATTAAAAATGGAGAATTACAACCAATGAAGTCTTGATGTTGGAAGCCTCCTTCAACTGAGATTCCAAGTCCAAGACTTAGCCTTCAAACACCTTTTCTCCTTTGAAAATGGGCATCATTTGGGCACAATTCAGCACTATGACGGCAACCAACCAACCATTAGTGGATGGTGGGCAATTAATTTATAGGTAAGGAGAGGGTGTTCAGGATCCATGAAAAGAGGGAGGAGTTCCACATCTCAAGGGAGAGATCCATGGAAATAGGATCAAGAGCTAGGAATGGGAGGTCTCATTCCAATCTTCATTTACCAAAAACCACATCGTTGTTCTTGAGCCTTCTAGTAAGAGAATCTTCTCCTCCATTTTGGGAAAAACTGCCTGAAGAGGACTAGCGTAGATTTGCCTGATAAAACTCACGTTGGCAGCGCTAGACATGTGTAATGCCAGAGGTTACTAGCGCAGATTTTTCTGATAAAAGTCACATTGGGCTTGCAAAACAAGGTTTTGACAAGCTCTTTAGAATTCTTTCAAGGAAAATTTTCTTCCTTTTCTTTAGGGATGTTCTAAACATGTTTCATGGTGAATACATTGTTTGCAACAATTTCATCACTTTGCGACACTTGTGGCATCGATGACACAAAGTGCGACACTTCATGATACAAGACTGGGAGCGCGAAAAAATATTCTATAACAGAGGGTGCATGAATAAATGTTTGAAGGCTGCATAACAATGTGTAAATAATTGAGATGTCAAGGTGGAATGATCGAAAACTTGTGAAATGTTGTATGAAACCATTCAAATTAGCGTTGTCTGTAACCATACACAATACTAAAAAATTTGCATACATCCGTGGAAATCTACATAAAAGTCTTGTCAATATAAAGCATGGTGCAAGTTAATATATGGGGAATGCTTTGTTTTATTTTATTTCGGAAGCAACATTTTCTCAATGGAATAGTGCTTTTGTCACTCTTTTTTATTAAGTATTTGTCTGTTATTGTCTACCATTGAGAGTTTCTACTTCGAGGAGTTTTTATGACATAGAAAGCAAGCTAAAGTTGAGAGCGTATGACGATGGTGAATATGGGTTTTACGTACAAGGGAATTTGTTCCTTTCAGCCTCCTTTTGTCTGATGTTTACATAAGCCTAACACTAATGTTGCAGTCATTTCTTCTTCATGGTTCATCCGTTCAAATTCAAGTGGGTTTTTTCAAAAAGAACATTTACAATGATTAATCAAAATTCATTTTGTCAGGCGTCCATGAAAACGCAGTGTATGAGAATTCTGAAAAATGAAGATGAAGTCAATGACTCTCTAAAGGACTAGATTCGTATTTCAATAATGTAGAAAATCAACTAGTTATTGCCTTGTTAATGGAAGTGACAAGATGGAATTCAACCTCTTTGATATATTTGGATATGGGCATCCATTCCCATAATGAAAAATGCAGAACCAATGCTCATCCAATCTCTTGGTTTTGTCTCCATCAAATTTGATGTTGGAGGATTGGTGTTTACTTAAAAAAAATATCTCAAAGAGTATTTAAAGGCATTTGATCAATGTAGCAATAGTACAGTTGTGGTTGATTAATGATCCACAATTTTCTTGTGCGATGGGATATTTTTTTTGGTCATTCTCTAGTCGTGATCTAATGTAGCAATGGTGTAGTTGTGGTTCATATGTGTTTGATTGATGAATCAAAATCCACTCGTGTGCTATGATATTTTTTGTGGTCTTTCGCTAGTGGTGACTTAATGACACACCCTGCATTGGGATATTATTTTTGGTGGTCATTTGCTAGTCATGACCTAATGACATGTTGACCCATTCATCATCCATGCATGCTAAAAGTCCATCATTCAATGTTGTATTATCTTGCTCCACCGATTATTTCATTTTTTTAAGAAAGGAAGAAAGGGAGATTCTGTCATACCACTAATGGAAGTTGACGAGGTCTAAATATGTTTCAAAGAAACTATCACATTATTCCATCTTTTCTCAATAAGACCATGGTACATATCCTCTTGATGTGAGAATCCCATGATTTTGAATATTATGGAGGTAGGTTATTCCATTTTCATGCATGGCCACACAAGAAATCGCCAATGGAGGATTGTTATACCATGAGGTACATGAATCCAAGCTTTGTGTGTTCCACTGTGTCAACACTATGTTGCAAAGGACAATTATATTGGTTTAATAGAGAAATGCATTTTGTGTTGTCTACATTTCGAGTCAATAATAATAAATAATCAAAATAAAATAAAATTAACAATATTAAACTAGTCGAATTTACTTTATAATTCCTTGAAACATATTTAAAACTAGGGTTTCTCTTCTTTGTAAATTAGTCCTGAGGATGCGTCTTGTTCTAGACTCAAAACATAGACAACACAAAATGAAAATTGTGGAATATCTGAATTCTGAACCTCAAAAACCACACCACATAAATCTGCAAACCATCAAAGAAATGAATATTAACATGGATATGTTTGTATTTGGGTGCATATGCTTTATGATGGCATTAATATATATTACAATTTGTTGCAAATGGTTTGCCAATGTGCAAATTCCAAAAACTAGAATTCTATTGCAGCAACTGGAAATTCTTCTTCTAATTGTTAATTAATTTTAACTACCTATTTGCTACAACAAATACTAAATAAATCATGCTGCAACCTTCAAAAAAAAATATTGTGGAAATAATAGCGCGAGAAAACTGAGAAAATACTAACACACAAAATAAAAATGACACTGTTATTTTTAGACAATTGACCCCGGAAAAAAATCAACTTGGGAAAACCAGTGCAACAGTGAGGGTTTTTATTATTATGCAACAATGAAAATCTAAGTACGATATATGGATGCCCAACTGGAAATCCAAACAGCAAGAAAATATGGACAAAATTATTTTAAGGGATTTACCCTTCTTCGACAAGCAATCTCGGCACAACTTCCTTCAGAAAACTCGACCTCCTAGACCCTTTGCATCAGCCTCTGTGTTGCTCTACGCCAACCCTATGACGCTAAGCCTCCAACCTGCCTTTGATAAAGTCGTTATGCCTGTCTCTACTGAGGAAATCGCCTATACGGCACTCTGGAGGACCCTCTACCCGACCTTTGGAACTAAGAATGAATTTCTCTCCCGCAAATCGAATTGCTTCTTTGAAGAAACTGTGTAGTCCTTTGCACTGTCTCACTGGGAATATATTGGCCCTCTTGATGTTGCCTCTTCGGATCTGGAAAACTTCCTCTGGATCACTATCCCTGCCCCTCACTAACTCTGCTTCCTCATTGAAGCTCGAACTCTCTGGTAATTGACTGCTGCTACTCTAGAAATTGAATTCTCTAAGTGACTTTGGTATATTCTCCATCACCACATCGATCCCTTCTTATATCTTCCTGTTGGGACTCCAACGGCCAAGTTCAAATATGAATCTATGGCTTAGATCATTTTTGGGTTGATTTGTGTGAGTTTCTAGATAATTATCACCTTGACTTAGTTAATTACCCATATTCCCTAAGTTTAGACTTAGGAAATATATTTTTATTGTAAGATTGGCAAGACCTTTTCTATTACTTTTCTTAAAAGAGAAGTTACATACATAGATCAAATCCATAGGTTGCCTCAACCTAATCGATGGGAAACCAAATTTTTTGGCCTCTTAATTGTATTATATGCCATCCAAAATTGAAAGAGTTTGATACTGTCAAGTAAAGCTATACATGTCTAAATGTCATGATTCCTACTATATGCTAAATATATAAAGTTTAAAACCATAAACTGAAAACACTGCATATGGAGAAATAAAAGTCAAATTGGAACATCTAATCCATTAATATTTAGAAGCATCCACTGGGGCCGAATCCTTCACACTAGAACCTGGAATTTCTGACTTAGGGATGCATGGAATGTGGCTCTCAATGTGACTAATTCATCCATTTTGTTGCTACAATTGAAACTAGATCTGTTGCAGGTTTCTTTTGAATTTCCTTTTTAATTTTTGCATGTCCATAATCAATCTAAGTACATTCACTTGGGGGGGAAGCCAAGGATTTGGCTACGATATTCTTCATTATCCAATAAAGATAAACAATTTTTTTATATTGGGTGCATTTGTCATGGGAATGACCTGGGTCTGGAGCCAAATCCTGCCAATCACCCAAATCCACATTTGATTATACCGCCTACTAGTTCAGTTCTACCTCCTACCTTGAGATTAATTAACGAGCCTATTTTGGAGTGTGAGTATCAAAAACCTGAGTTGCATCATGAATAAGGCTAGAGGTGGTTTGATGACCACACTTTCTTGAAGGTCAATACTGGGGCTGACTAGGTCTGTGTTATTGCCCATTCCTTCTTTCGCGACCACGACCTCCTTTGGTTGATGATATAGAGGCAGATGAAGGGAAAACCATGAATTTAACAATAAAAACATATGCACAAATGACTGTTGAGATAGTTGAACCCAAAATTGGGCGTGACAGATGCCGACACACAGTTGGTGTCCGACTTAATATTCCATGATTGTTTCTACACTAAAAAACCTGTATGAGTAGTCAGGAAGACAAATAGATAGCTATGAGATAATATTTTAGCAATACACCTAATGATAGGGTTATAACAATGAATATGGCTTACAGAGTGGAAAAATACCATCCCAGTCTCCTCTAGACAATGAGAACCAAAATAATTAAACAAAGAAAGGAGGGCTATGTTCAAATTCACGAACAGATTCAACAAAACCCCAAATTATCGGCATAAGAATGAATGCAAGCAAGCCAACGAATAAATCCAATGAAATTCCATACCAAAGCCTCTTAATACATTCCCATATGAAAAAGGAAAATACCAAAGTATGTAGAAACAATAGATAGATCCATAGACAATTCACCATACAAACCCATAATTTCCTTCCTCCTTTGACGGGTTGGTATCTCATTGATGTTGTATATCGTGACTAGACTTCACCAACAGAAACACACATACATAAATAGTACAGAGGGAATACAAGACAATAAACTTCCATAGGGACATACCCGCAGGAGAAGACCCATGAAGGAGTCGATTCCTCTGGATGCGGGTGATGAGTTGTGGTATCCTCCACTTCTTGCCGACATCTTCTGCTCAGTTCTCCAGCCACCTGGGTCTCTCTACCTTACTGAGAGTTATGAAACCTCGACAGAGAAACACCATTCACGATTTCCAAGAAGACTTAGGAAATATTTTAAAAACAGCTAATAATCTAATTAAGTCATCTCTAGATGTTATTTCCAAAAACGATTTTTGGATTTTGGAGATCTCATGTATTTTAGCCTCTCTGCCAAATTTCGTGGCTATAACACATCCGATGCTACAAAAAATAACACTCCCTATTAGCAAGGAATGTGTTCTAGTGTTGCACATCTTGCCACAACACCCTGTCTTTGTATCACCTCCTGTCACGTTATTGATGTCTGGCTACTATGATTGCCTTCCACTACCCACAAACCACTGTGAAACTCTGATCTTGCATCCATGTTTTTGTTGACCCTGTTGTATTGTTTCCAACACTACATATACATTGTAACTCTATTGTTGTTGCAACTAAAACATCTACAACTGAAAAGCATCCAAAATATTGAATCAACTGTGTTTTGTATGATGCATCTTTCTCCTGAGTCTCTGACAACTACTATCCTTTGCACTGTCACTGAAGTATTTGCGTTGTTTTTAACTTTGCACTGTCTCCTCAGTATATGACTGCTACTAGTATGCAATTGTCACTCTGGTTCTGACTGCATAAACTTCCATTGATCAATATCACTATTAAACATTGTGGGCCCTCATAGCCAAGTAATAATCCATGAGGTGGATTCCTCAAGGACCCTGCCCAATCTCCATATCTCTCTCAGGATGCAACTTCAAGTCACCCCACTTCACTCCTAGAGGTATGTGGGAAATCATAGCAAAGTCTTCCTCCAACCTGGAGGATAGCCTATCTATCTTAGCATTTGTTGTTGCCTGGTCATGCTTCTCCTCTTTGTCCTTCTTTTTGAGAGGACGTTGGGTACTATAGTGGCCAACCTCACCATACCTGAAGAACTTAACCTTAGATAGGTCCTTCTTCTTTCTCTTCCGCCCTTTCCCCTGACTAGGACCTTTAGATGTGAGGGCCACAGTCTCCTCCTCCTTCACCACCTTCGCTCCGTTTCTACAACTCCCAATGATGGAGCTCTTCAACAAAGCTTGTCTCAACTCCTCCTGTTGCAAATCAGCCAACATTATGTCCCATCCTAGTAGCATGTTTCTGCCCAATATACTTTGGACTAAGACTTTCCAATCCTCTGAGACATTGTTAAGTGCCAATCATACTAGATCTGAAGGTTGAGGCATTGCTCCAACATCTAAGAGCTAATCTTGGACTTCCTAAATCCTAGTGAGAAAGGGATCCATGCCTTCCCCCTTCTGCATCCTGATGCATCTTAGCGTCTCCTCCAGGGACATCTTTCGTTTCTTGGCAGTACCCTAGTAAAGCTTGGAGAGAGCATCCCACATCTCTATTGTCATTCCCTTGACCACGATATATGAGACTATCTGGTCCCAAGCTCCATCCAAGATCAACCACTTCGCTTGCACCATCTCCTTCCTATATTCCTCGAGCGGGTTTGCATCCTGAGAAATTGCCACTACATTATCAATGTAAGCTTTCAGACCATAATCATTTAGAAGGAAGGACATCCTAGCCTTCTAGATGACATAGTTGGAAGCTCCATCCAACCTATCATGATCTCTAAGCCCTATAGTTTCCATATCTGAAATTGTCAAAAACTCCCTCTTTTTTTATGTTCGATTGTTGCTCTGTTATTCGCACTCCTTCCTAGAATGTGTGGCTATGCTAGTTGTTACTGCCAGTCTATAAATTGTAAATTTGAACTTCTGAGATTCGAAGTTCCCTGAGGAAAATTTTCCCTCTGTTATGTGTGCTTTTCTCTTCCACTTGACGCAGATTCTGCTTCTGCAACCTGCAACAAAATCCTCTATGTCCAACCATGAATCTTCTCAGCAAAAATCTGAGTTGTAGTTACTCCCTCTGACTACTAGAATCACTCTTCAAGGAAAATCGAATTTTCTGCACCCCTACAACTGAAAATCAAACTGTTGGCCCAGCTATTCGGCCTGCATGATTAAGCATTGTGCTGCCTCAAGAATTTTGGCCTGCTGCTCCCTTTGAGCAGCAAAATTATTTCCTTCACTTTTGAGCTTCCGTCTAATCACTTACGTTATGATACCATGTGAAAATTCCAAAAACTTGAATTCTATTGGAGCAACTGGAAATTATTCTTCTAATTGTTAATTAATTTTAACAATTTATTTGCTACAACAAACACTGAATAAATCATACCACAACCTTCACAAATAAAATATTATGGAAATAATAGCACTATAAAAGTGAGAAATACTAGCATGCACACAATAAAAATGTCATTGTTATTTTTGGACAATTGACCTTGAAAAAAGCCAACTTGGGAAAATCAAAGCAGCAGCGAGGGTTTTTATTATTATGCAGGAGTGAAAATCTGAGTACAATCTATGGATACTCAGCTGGAAAAACAAACAACAAGAAAATATGGGCAAAATACCCTTCTTCCACAAGCAATATTGGCACAACTTAGTTCAGAAAACTCAACCTCCTAGACCTTCTGCGTTGCTTTGTGCAGACCCTATGATGTCAAGCCTCCAACCTACCTCTGATGAATTCGTTATGAATGTCTCTGCTAAGTAAATCACCTCTTCAATACTCTGGACCTTCTGCCCGGCCTCTCGAACTGAGAATGAATTTCTCTCCAGCAAATCGAACTGCTTCTCTGAAGCAACTACGCAGTCTCTGCACTGCCTCACTGTGAATAAATGGCCCTCTTGATGTTGCCTCTCTGAATATGGAAAACTTCCTATGGATCATTGTCCATGCCCCTCACTATCTTTGTTTCCTCACTGAAGCTCAAACTCTCTAACAACTTAATGCTGCTACTTTGGAAAATCAAATTCTCCAAGTGACTCTGGTGTATTTTCCATCACCACATCAACCCCTTCTTATATATTCTTGTTGGGACTCCAATGAACAATATTAAATCTTAATCGATGGCTTAGATCATTTCTAGATCAATCCATCTGAGTATCTAGAGAATTATCACCTTAACTTAATTAATTTTGATTAATTAGGCATACTCCCTAAGTTTAGACTTAGGAAATATTTGAAAATCGGCTAATAATCTAATTAAGCCATCTCTGGGGGGGATTTCGAGAAAGGATTTCGGGGTTTCAAAGATCTCATTTATTCTAGCCTCTCCACCAAATTTCATGGCTATAACACATTTGATGCTACAAAAACTAACAGTCAGTGCATTAATATGAAAGCATGGTTTAATATGAGAAAATGGTACAATGCATTATAACACAGTTTAATGTTATTGGAGTAGCGTTGAGTTTGCAACACACTTTGTAGCAATCTTAAATGTTACTTTGGATCAACTCTATGCATTTAGAGCAGTGCTATGCATTTGGAGCTTATGGAGCAACATTTAGGAAGATGTGGAACAATGTTTATTGTTTATGGACAATGTTTATTGGAACAATATGTATTGATCTGAATTGGATCATTATATTGTTTTCCATCCATATCTATGCATTTGGAGTGGAAAAAGTGGAGGAATCAGCTCACGGGACCATCTTTACCAGCGGGACCCAACTTGGAGAAATAGGGTCTGAAACCTTCTGGGAGAATTTTGAGGCATCAAACGATTTTTTTTGGCATTAAAATTTTGTCTCTTAATTGAAACACCTTCTCATGTTATTCTACACAGAGAGATCTTTCCAACGACGCAAAAATCACGCTAATCAGAGTCTGTATGCAAAAATTATGCCACTCAGAAGTTGACCTTCTTGTTTTCACACCTATAGTTTGGGAGGATGTTGCGTCATCCCCCATTATTCATGGAAAAGGGGCTAGCCACGTGTTTATGATGTAAAAGACTCTAGAAGAGTCTATTTTGTAACTCTATCTAAGAGTTTATGTAGTCAAACTTAACCACTAGTAGGCTATCGGGTTGTGTTATAACCGGGCCACTAGGAGGAAGAGCCATTCCATTCTTTCGAGAACATTTTGTTCCATAATTGAGAAAAGATAGCCAAGAGAGATAGGAGGTAGAGCACACGGAGAGGATATGTGCATTGTAGAAGCCCACGGGCCAAGGGAATTACTTCTTTATATCTGCATCCATATTTCTAGACAGAGAAAGAGAGTGAAGCAGCCTCACCTTCTAGCTGGGTTTTCTCCCGAAAGGGTTTCTCAGAGAGCATATCTTGTGTATTATGTGTGTGAGCTTATTTTTCCATTCTCTACTTTTACGCTTGATTTACTTTTACATGCATGCACTAATTATAGTTAATTTTATAGATCTAGAAATTAAATAAAACTGTAATAGTGTGGAACCTCAGATTTTAAATATAATATTATCAGCTCTGCTGTGAGGAGTTGTCCAGTGGAATATCCACGGCAATTTACGATCATGTATTGAAGCATTTATGATATATATTGGAATGATATATTTTCTATGATATATGAACGTTGCTTTACGATGCAATCCTTTCATGCTTTATGTTGTATGGAATGTTGTTATATGGAATTCTATCAAGAAAGTTGTCAAGAACGTTGGTTCATAATGTTATATCACAACACTATACCACTCAAAAATAAGCAGTGTTATATCACTCTACGATATATATTGAGCGACGTTATACATTGAACAATGTTCCATGTCATTCTATGCAACATTCATACCATTCTAATGCTTTAATGTTGAAAGTAAATTCATTCTAGCATTGAGGCAAGCGATGAGTATTCTGGAGCATGGAGTTTTATAAATGTTAATAGTGCGTTGAGTGTATATATATATGTTGATACATTGAATTTAGGTTTTTATGCCCTAATTCATCAAATTTGTGGCTTTCTTTATTTATCAAGGGTTTCAAATTTTGAAATTCCTACCTATCGACCACAACCTTCAATGTCCAATGAACTCATATTGTTGTGTTGTAGCGCCCATGTTTGGATGAAAAGAGTCATCAACTATGTTTTAGAATATACTCATGTGCAACCAGAGTACAAAACTTCAATTGTGTATTTAAAGTCAATCCTAGAACATTTGTTTCAAATTCTATTGGCAGGACTATAAACCCCCTTTCCGTTGATTTCAAGGGGGAGTTAAGCGGGAGAGAAGAGAAGTGTTTTCTCAAACAAAAGGGGGACAAACACAGTTTTTCCATCAATGGAAATTGGGGAGATTGGTGGCATTGTTGTCATTGATGGAAAAGGAACAACTGAAGCAACCTAGTATGCTTGGGATGCTTGATGATAGCAGTTAAGGAGCAACGGCAAGGAAAGGAGCAACGGGAGAAGCAAAGGCAAAGGATTAGCAACAAGGAACAATAAACTTGAGCAATAGGAGCAACAAGAAGTGTGCATAGTTAATTTATGCATAAATGATTATGCATTTAATGTATGCACAACTGAACAGAAGAAACAAGAAAGATAATTCTTCCAGCAAAGAAGATGTTGTAAGGCATGTTTGATATGCATAAACAAGAGCAAGGGCGATGGCAAAGGAGCATCAAAGTAAAATAGAAAATGTTTTAGATTGTGTTGCTTCAAGATGATTTTGATGTTTTGTTGTAGCGGCTACAACCACCCTCCAAAATTTTGCCTTAGCCTATTTTGGAGCCTCCCTACCAACCTTTCACAACACTTTGTCTTGCTTCATAGTACTCAAGCTTCAATGTTTTCATCGCACAAAGGTATCCTGTCGATCACAGTTGATCCATTCCCGTCATAGGTTGCTCACCTGGACTTGGTCCAGTTGCAGGCTGAGCAACTTCCCCTTGAAAATTGTGCATTTCTAGAGGGCAACCAACCTTCCCTCAAGGAATTTGGCAATCCTCTCTAACAGCCTGCTGGGCTCCAGGATTGTACAATCCTGCCAGTTAACCTTCCCAGCATGATTTGCATAAATTTTCCCAGCAGTAAGCTATTCAGCCCAGGATTTGCGCAAATCTAGGCAGTAGTCTATTGCTCTACCCAGAAATTGTGCAAACCTCCTGGGCATTCAGCCCAGCTCTCTGCCAGGGATGCACATTTTTCCCAAGCAGTTGAGCAACTACATGCATGAACAGTCTGATTGGCCAGTTCCACTTGGGTCCGAGGAAACTTGACTTGCATGCATGCATGAATTGATCTTCCTGGAATAGCAAAAGACAACATGCAAAAGGCATCCCATGATTCAAGGAGCTATTTTTAGCAGTCAAGGGTTACATGCAAAGTTGTTTTAGAAGTTTTCCTCAAGTGTCGCTTTTTCCTAGATTTGTGGCATGCGTGTCATGATGCCAAACTCATTTATTCGACGCATAAGAGATCATTCATTCACATCGATCTTGGAGCTTTGACATCCCACAGCACATCCAGGACTCTTCGACACATCCGACTCAGCTATTCACGAGTAAGTGGCCTCAACTTGTCTTTCTCAGCATTTCTTTCGCTTTGTGTGTATTCACTTGTGTGAGTGTTGTTTGCTTGATTTCTTTGAATGCCTACTATCATTTACATGTATTCTAGCTTTTCCTAGCTCTATTTCAGTTTTCGTTACTATCTCACTACTGTCACGTGCATGAAACTATTTTGCATGAACGTTCGCCCAACCAGTGAACAGCCTCACCCTCATGAATGTTGATCTATCTGCTAAATATTTTATTCATGTTTTGCATGCACTGTCAATCACTTCTATTATCACTTAGTGTCGCCATGCATTTCACTATCTTACTTGCTTTCAATTGCTCGTCGACGAGTCGGGCAACCTTGGCGCGGGCTCTGCCTTCACTAAGGCTGCATTACGTAATCTGGGGAAGGAAGGCTCACCTTCCTCTCCAGATTTGCACATTCTTGGGCAACACTAGCCTCCAAGGCTATTTTTCACATTTTTGGAGGGCAGTGGCTTCTTGGCCCAAGAAATTGCGCAAATTTGTCCCTGGGCCAGCAGTCCTTCCCAGCTGGAATTGTGCATTTCACAAATCTAGCAGTCAATCCTGCCTCCCAGATAGCCCAGACTGCCTTTTGTGCAGTTCTGGCAACCAGTCACTCAACCTCCCAGTAAAATTTGCACAATATTGCTCATCAGTTCCCGAGGTATGTGCTATGTCCTTCCCCAGATTTACTTTGTTTTCACTGATATATTTCTTGCCATGCATGCTCCTTGTTTCCAGATCTTTCAGGTGTTCATCTGTCTCAATGGCTTCCAAGAGAACAGGATCATAGGACACTAATGGTATTACAGTTGGAGTAGCAATTGAGCAGATGTCCTCTAGTGTGCCAATCTATGAAGATACGAAGTTGTATCTAGACAAGGACATCAAACTGAAGTGGCAAGAGGTTAATGAAGCATTCGCAAGAACTTTTGGGGAAGACCTTGAAGACCGTCAAGTGTACGTAAATATTCCAAAGTCCGGCTTGTACTGGATTGCATGCAGATACCCCATGTTCCCATGTGTGGACATGATTCACTAGATCTTCTCTCACACTAACTTTGAGACGATGACCTTGAGCAGTGTTAGTGGGACGAAGCTTGCAACCTTATGGGCATGATATTATGACAAAATGCATCAGATGTCCAAGCCCATGATTGTCATGACCCCTCCATTCAGCTTGCCCAACAAGAGAGCTCACTCCAGAGACATTCTAAAGGATTGGGTAAAGGAGCAAGCTCACTTCAAGATGACACCCAACCAGATATACAAGACAAAGATATTGAGGAAGGCATACCAATACTTGGTCATATTCGCATGTCGACTGAGTGGCTAAGCAAGAACTGAAACCTTTTCTCAGAGTTGGGTGATCGCGTTGGACCAATTGGCTAAAGAAGGAAGACCATGCAACTGGTCCATCATACTAGCTCACTCGAGGGTAATGTCTGCTTACATTCTAGATGCAGTATGTGCTCGACATGGTTTCTCGGGTTTGGAGTGGGCATGGTCACCGGCGAAGACTGTTGTGAACACGTATTTCAAGTTGTTGTCAGAATGCAGCTTTAGAGGAGTGATCATATGATTGTCCGACTATTTTGTCACCCGAGTGTACAGGTTGATATTCGAATAGGATCCACCTTTCATGTTAGAGGAAGTGATGAAGGCATTGCTAGGCATTGAAGATTGGTATGCCTCACCTTCCAACACGTTCATTCGAGTGTTCAGTGCGGAGAAGTCTCTGCACATCTCGACAGAATTGACAGCTAGACTATAGCAGAAGAAGAAGGCACCTTGGCTCTCTCTTCCGTTGCGGATTGAGTTATATGAGATCTGGAGTATCAAGCAAGTAGATGTTGAAGCAGAGCATATGAAGAAGTATCATTTCGACCTCCAAAGCTTCAACCCATATGACCCACATTGCATTGTGAAGGATCATTGTGCGAGAGTTCAATTCAACTGGATCCATGGGGCATGTCATTGGGCCGAGGAGGACTCATGGAAGTACTACAACAATTCCTCCAGAACCAATGAACAGGCCAGCTTCGCCGTAGAGTGGTTAGAAAAGTAGCATCATAGAGAGCACCAACAGTAGCAACAGTAGCAGCAGCAGGAGAGGCAGTAGCCTGACAAGTGCATCGCGCGAAGGTAGAGGGATAAGAAGAGAATGGAAGAAGCAGAGAAGGAGTTGCATGAGTTGAGGGAGAAACTCTGGAGAGAACAATAACTAAACCAACATGAGAAGGAAGAGCAGCAGCAACAGACACAGCGGGGGGCGCATCATGTGTAGACAAACGAATCAGTGCCCATACAAGTAGTTGATTCATTTAAACAGCTGGCATCAAGCGAACAGGGTGAACCATCGCAAGGGCAAGACTTTTCTCATGAGATAGAACAGGTGATTGAACAGTTGGATGAAATATGGAGCAATGGGAGTTGGAATAGGGTACCGACCTCATGCCTCATCACAAAGAGGTCGACTCACCCACTTCATTGCATCCTGATCATGAGCAAGTCTCAAATGACCAAGGGGTCACTGAGATCCTTGGTGGTCAGCCAAAAGCAGAGACACACGACATCTCCTTTGACGAATCTCATCACAAATTTGTGCAGTCTCAGAGAGTACCGACTCTAGAGGACCAAGCATCCCCTGCACAATTTGAAGAGAAATTGATCGTGATTGATGTGCACAAGCATCCAGCTGCTTTGATCGATGCAACTAGAGTGTAGGTCGAAGCCACTAGCTCAAGTATTCATTTTCTCATAGCTGAGAATGAGTGAATGGTGAAGGAACTATAGGTGGCCAAGCAGGGAGGAGACTTGGTGACAATGTCTGCCTGAGCTGAACTGAAGAAGGAAATATTAGATGAAGTATTGTCCTTGGACACAATTATGCAAGCATTGTACTCCAAGTTTGGTACCGTGCATCAAGCAGTCGTTCATCTCCATGGATGGCAGCAACGATGTGCGAGAAGAGCACGCATCTTGAAGAACATACATGCTGATGTTGATAACATGCAAGCATGGATGATGAAGTACAAGGGAGCCATATTTCACTTGCCAAAGATGATGAAGGCCAATGCGGTCAAGTTGCAAGCACGTATCCGGAGTCAGATCCGGAACTATGAAGACCTACCATAACTCATCACTAGCATACAGGCTTCCCATGCACGAGTAATCAAAATCATGGATGTTATAGTGCACACTCATGCGATCCCATCAATTGGGACTCTCACCCAGGTGAAGACAAAGAAGAAGGTATGACAGAATCTTGACTCGTACTTTGACGAGTTGATGCGCACCTCCACCAGCCCAAACTTGCCTATCAGTGCAGACATCATGCGCAAGTACGTTGCTAGTCCAGACACACTGAAGACAATGATGTGCATGCTCACAGACGAGTTGGACAGAGGAGCCCGAGTAGTGTACCCAGATGCTATGGAGGCAAGGTTTAGGTTTCAGACGAATGTCACAGCAGAACACACAAAAACTATCAAGGACTACCAATCTTGGCATCAATATGTCACTGTTGATCAGCATGAGGATGTCGAGCAGTTGGACTTCTATGCTTCTCTAAGTCCAAATGATGTTAATTTGGCTTGTCCAAGCCATTGTTCACATGGGTACATGTGCATTGTAATGTTGATTCATATCAAGTGTAATTCAAGTGTCAAGAGTGGATGTAATAGTCATGTTGATCACTACATGTCAAAGACCCATAGTAGTACACCCCTTTTTTCACAAAAGGGATAGCGCCTGACCGATGTGTCCATGTCATCCAGCTATCATCATCATCCTGATTATCATGTTATAATGTAAATCCATTCTGCATATATGTGATGTAAATAATCTCAGCAGATCTATGTCATATATGTAATTGCCTAGGTAAACCTATTTTTCTAGTAACGATCTACATTCTGGGAGGTTTTTTGTCTCACCGATACATTCTCAGATGGTTGATAGAGTTTTCCTTCACCCTTACCCCAAAGCTGGAATGAATTTTTTCACCAAGATCATAGGCGACTCCTAGTGTTATAGATCGAGTCTAGGTAAAAGTGACTTGGGAGTAATCCTAACTATTGGGTAAGGTTATTTTATTACAAGTTGCTTAGTCTACTAGATTATATTTGTGTCGCAGAAATGGGTAGTCTATGAGGGTATTTTTCAAATGGGTTTCCCCCCTTGAAATGTAAAAAATGTAAAAAAATCATGATGTGAAATGTCTTGAGGGTTAGAAAAATAATTTATCCCCTCATAAGTCCTAGGTACTAGGTAAATTAAATTTTCTAGAGGTAAAATTTATGGATCCTTTAAAAAATTAAAACTTAACAGGTCCAGGGACTAAGGTTCATTGATTATTTTGCTAAATTTTAACCCTTAGGTCCCTGGGGTTAAGTCAAAGTCAAAATTTTGAGGAAATACATGCAAAATTTTAATTTTTGAATTCATTAAAATGCATTAAATTGAAAAATTCGAAATTTCCTCAATACTTAAAATTTCGACGGGTAAGATTAAAAGAAATTTTGACCCTCATCAACGGTCGAGATCACTTTGACAAGGATCACTCGAACTAGCCATTGGGAGATTTACCTTTAAATAGGAGGTCAGTTGTCAATTGAGATTATTCGATCTTTGAGTCGTGTGGTAATTCAAAGCTCTCTTGTAATCTTTTTTTTTTAGCAATAAAGAAAGACTTTGGGGTTAATTTCTGTTGGTGTTACTCTTTGTGGAAATGTTGTAAGATGTGTTATTTTCATGCATAGATTTACTTTCAACCATTGATGATAGCTTTCTGAAGAGTGATTAGCACAGGTATCTTGCTCAATCACTAGGGTTTAAATGGTAATTTAATTTTGAATTTAATGGCAGGTATCTATATTAAATCTGAATTTTATTATCATTTTCTCGCCTTTTGTTGATAGTTGAACTAACTTGTGCAGGAAGTTCTTGATTTTTATATCATCAGGCATTCGGGGAAGTTTTCAGTTGGACCATCCAACTCCTGATTAGTATTTTATGAAAATCCCAGCTTCATTAAATCCCAGGCTTATCATAAGAAGTTTCATCGTTGATACATGGAGAGTTTTGGGTGAAGCACCTCCGTTTAAATTTAAAATTTCCAAAAAAATTTGTGCTAAATTGATAAATTTGGCTTTTAAGAGCCTTAGATTATCAGACTTAGGAGCGGAGCTGGACACACACTCGACAGATCTGATAGATCTGTTGTCCCTGTGCATAGATCTGTAATTTTATTTTTATTTTTTCTAACTAGGGTTTATGGGGTTTCATTCATTTTTTTGGTATATCAAAATTTTGGGTGTTTGTGTTTTCAAGAACAGGTTGCAGATCTTAGGGTGAAGTTTTATTTTGAAGCCAGATCTAGGCCCTGGAGGGTAAGATCTGGCCTCAGAACCATCTCTTGCAGGGGCATTATGTCTGTAGTCTAGGGTTTAATTTATTTTTTATTTGGAGATGATTTTGCACGGGTTTTGTTAATAAATCTTAGACAAAATTTAATCTGGAAATTTTTGGGTTTCATTGGGCTGCGGTTTTCTACTTTGTTTGTTGCCCAGAATTATTTTCAAATTTATTTTGCCTTGGGTTTTATCCCTCACCCTTTTTTTCCTCCATTTTCGTTGTTTTCTCTCATCTCCTCAGCTCTACAGCTCTATTCCCTCATCGTTGCTCAAACCTTGCTGCCACCGTCCAGACTCTGCATCCTCGCCTCGTCCACACAGCTCCAAGTCTGCCACCATATCTACGCAGCTCTTTTTCTCCCTACGTAGCCTAGCAGTTTCATTTCCACACATCTCCTTTACCCATTTCCCCATCCAACCTCCTCTGCCAACCCTCACGCAGCGCCCATCGCTGCTGTTATCCCCTCAAACATAGTGTTTATTTACTACCGTTGCTCTCTCCTTAACCCTCACGTTGCCCCTCTGACCTGCGTCCTCTGGCATCCATTCATCCCCTTAGTAAAACCCTCATTCTTCTCGCCTTATGCCATCCGTTCATCTCTCATGTTGCCAGCATACCTTCCTGCATGCTACCCTCATTCCACAGCCTCCACGTAGTCTCAACCTAAACCCTTGTCCTCCTCTCGTTGCTTCGATATACCCTCGGCCTTCATTTCCCATGGCTCCGATAAGCTGCTCTCCGTCGTTGCACCTGCATTACAAGCAACAAATATAATACGCACAAGACTTTTTCATTTTATTTGCGTTCTTGAATAGTTAGGGTTAGCATATTATTCCATTTGATTTTTGACTTGGTGCATTTTTGTCTTTTTATTATTTGTTTGTTTCATATTTTGTTTTTTGTTACATATTGCTATAAATTAGATTTATCTTCTTTTTTTTAGTTTGGTTAGATTTCATTTCATTTAGATTTTATTTTTATTTTTATTTTGATCTAATTTTTGTTGAAATCCTAAAAGAAAAAAAAAAATCTAAATCTAAAAATCTCTAAAAAATCCTAAGCATTTTTAAAATTTTAAATCAAAAAATATAAAATTATAAAACTTTAATAAACATTAAAAAAGTTAAATAAAAAATGGCTTCAAATTAATTTTGTTTGATTTTTAGGCATCTTGAAATTTTTTTAAATCAAAAGTAAATTTTGGCGTTAAATTTTTTATGTGGCCTCTGACCCATGAAAACATTTTAAAATATTTAATCTTCCAATTTACTTTGGTCATATTAAAAGAAAATTTTGATTAATCATTTACAACACATTAAGTCTTGCTTAGAATATTGACAAAAACATTTCCTAAAGGACTAATTAAATTTGTCAAAAATTTTAATTCCTTCTTGGTGTCTTTTGTGCTAAGGATAAAATCTAAAGGTGAATTTCTGTAGTATTAACATTTTCATTTCTCTATAGTTAAATGTGCTTAAATTTTTATATCTGAGGATTAACTATTTGAAAGTGGTGAGTTTCCTAGGTTTGGGTCATTGAGCATAATCATTTAAATTCTAGGATCTAAACTGGTTAGCTTTTAAATTTTGTGGTTGATTAAGGTATTTGTATCTCTTGAAATTTAATTGCTAAGGCATTGTGCATCTAGTGAAATTGATCGTCATTGCTTGAACCATCTAATGTTCATTACATGCTAGACATTCTTGCAAATATTTTCAAGCAATTGTTAAATATTTTCATTGTGGAATTACAAGCAAATTTCATATCTCTGTTTCCTAAGCAGCAGTTGATAATCAATTACTTGGATCATTGACTCCATAAGGCACTGGTATTAATTATTTAAAATTTAATCAATTTCTAAATCTTGCTAAGCCTTAATCGAGTATTTGATTGTCTCGTTGTGTCTCCCGAGCCGGTTGACTCCCAGCTGGTTCTCCTTCATCCAATTTATCCATAGGGTCTACCCCCTTAGCTTGCTATAGGGAGACAGTTTAAATGGAGAGATTGGGGATCAGGGTGATAGCCCCCGATCTGAGCCGTTGTCACGGTGCCTAGACATTCTGTGCAACAACATTTTTTGGCGTCGCTGCCAGGGATAGAGTTTTTTCTGTCCTTGGTTTCTTTGATATTTCATCTCATTCTTTTCTTCTCATCCTTTCATCTCTTAATAGGATAAGTTCTTTGTCCTTGGCTCCTTGCTTTCGGGTTTTTCTGAGTTAGACTTTTTGTCCGAGTGGCGACTCCACTTCATCTATTTTCAGCAAGAGTGTATACTAGAAGACATCCAAGCAGATTAGTTAATCCTGCTCCTAATCCTAAAAGGGCTCTCAGAGTACGATTACACAAACTCTCTTCTCATACCCTTCTTGTTAATCTCGGACAAGAAGCCCTCTCTGATACTCGTTTGTTTTTTACTAACCCGATCGAGCACGACATCATGGACATATTCACCCCTTGTGATTTTGCTAACATTCAAGGTTATCCCAATGATATTCCAAAGCATGGGATGGATAAATTGCCTATCTTTCAGGGAAATAATGTAGTTAGTGCTAACTCTCATCTAAAATCTTTTAGTTCATGGTTTGGTAAGTATGCAAGGGCTGCTGATTTTAATCATGAAGATGTAAAAATGACCCTTTTTGTTCTTACCTTGGAGGGGGATGCTTTAGATTGGTTTACGGAAAAGCCTCAAAACTCATTTGATTCTTTGCAATCGATTGTTAATGCATTTAAGGAAAAGTGTGGAGATAAGAGAGAAGGAAGGCATCTCGTAAAAGCTATCAGTATCATTAAAAAGAGAGAAAATGAGACCACAGAAGAATTTAACAAGAGGTTCAATGATATCATTAAGAAATTACCTCAAGATTATAAACCAACTGATAAATCTCTTCGGGACTTTCACATTGATGCCTTTAGCCCTGAACCTTCTTATGAATTAAGACGTCCTAAACTTCCTGATTATAGGGATTGTCAAGCTTTAGCAGTAGAGCTTGAAAACGATAAGGCAGCATCTAGGAAGTCTCAAATCCCAGGTTTTGATAGGGCTTCAACGAAATTGAAAGAACCTAAAGGAAAAAGGTTTAAGAACCTGATAATGATCTTGTTCAAAAATTACTGCAAAAAATTGAAAGCATGGATATTAACCAAGAGAAATTAACCTCTAACCATGCTAAAGAAATAACTACTTTGCAGAATAGGTTGGTCCAAATGGAAAGAGCTCAAACACAAAATTTCCAGCCTAGAAATAATAATAATAATAATCGAAATAATAATTGGCAGAAGAAAGGTCAATATAGTGAGAAGAGACCACCTAATCCGCTTGAACATACTAATTTGGTCGATGATGCTCCGCCTTATTGTCGGGCTTGTGATGCTCTTCATGAGGAGGCAACTTTCCCCATAGTTAGAAGGATTTTGGATAATGGAATGTTTAGGGCAAGTAATCAAATAAATTGTTTGGGTAAAGAGTTTTCTTTGTCTATGAAAGACTAGATGGAAGTTAAGGAAAACAGTCGAGATGTTATGACTCCCACTTTGGCTTTTAGTATAAATAATTTTGAGAATGAAGATTTTATGATGGTTAAATTATATGGTGAGAAGCCTTCTCCAGAGCAAATCATGGAAATTGCTAAAAGTAAAGGTTTAACTTATCAGAGAAGGGATAAAGATCAAAGCAGGAATCACATTCACCCTCGAATTTTCAACTTGGATTCAAACTCTGGATTAGATGTCGATCTAGGAAGTTGGTTTAATAATGCAAAAATCTAGGTTCCTGTCTCCAACATTGTGAAGATTCCTTCCCAAAGGGCTAAGTTACTAAAAGCTATTGAAGCTCCTCAAATGAATTTTTTTCAACAGAAGGCACCTGAGGTTGATTATCAGGACGCTCCTATATATTTGAAAAGTTTAGATTCAGATAACATTTGAAAAGTTTAGATTCAGATAACAAGGATCATCAGCCATTCTTTATTACTTTGATGGTTAATGGGTATAAATTAAATAATTTCATGCTAGATTCTGGCGCATTAGCTTGTGTCATGACCAAGAGGGTCATGGAACAACTTAATTTAAGAGTTTCTAGGCCCTACTACAATATATGTGCCATGGATTCTAAGAAGATTGAAGTTCACGATCTGATCAAGGATTTACAAGTTCATTTATCAGTTTACCCTGACATTATCATTGTTATGGATGTTGTTGTTGATGTGCCTGATGCTTGGGGTATGCTTTTATCTAGAAAATGGGCCTCTGATCTAGGAGGGAGTATTCAAATGAATTGGTCATATGCTATGATTTCTTCTCCTAGAGTGGATGGTTTTGTGAAACTTAATAGAGAGCCTGAGAGAAGATTCCATGTTAAAGATCCTAGGAGACCTCATAATGAAATAATTAAAGAACAACCTGAGATTGGAATTATGCTATCCTGTCTAATTCCATAGTTCTTCCTGATGATAAGGTTGATAAAAACATTGGGGGTCTCAAGGATAAATTTTGGTACATGTATTTTGATGGGGCGTCGTCTAGGCATGGTAAAGGTGCATGAATAGTATTAAAATCTCCCCTTGGTCATATTTTCAATTTTTCCTATTTTTCTCGGCTAGAGTTTGAAGCAACCAACAACGTTGCTGAATATGAAGCTTTGTTGTTGGGTCTTGAGTTGGCAAAGGCTTTAAAGGTTAAGTTGCTTAGCATCAAGGGGGATTCTGACTTAATTATCATTCAAATTAAAAATAAATTTACATGTAAAAGTCAAAGGTTAAAGAGTTATCGAAATGTTGTATGGGATACTATGGAATATTTTTATGCCCTTGACTTTGAGGCTATCCCAAGAGAGCAGAATAGTTCAGCAGATGAGCTTGATGTAGCTGCTTCTACTTTGTTGTTATCTGATGAGCTGATTAAGGATAAGATAAAAATGGAAGTTATATTTAGGCCTTCTGTTCCAAATAACTCAGAGCATTGACAAGTTTTTGATGACGAGAAACAGGTGATTTGTTTTCTTGATAATTTGGATGAGTTTGAAAATTTTCGGATAGATTCTAAGGAGGATGGATCTAATGATCATGAAGATATCATATATCCTACTCCTAGGAATGTGGTTTCTTTAGAACAACACTTTGATCGGCATGATGCCACAAAGATGAAAGAGGAAAATAAAATGGATCTAGGCGAACGCATCGAGGTAAACATTGGTACTTCTAGGGATCCAAAGATTATTAAAATTGGTAAGGGTACTAATGTTGAAGAAAGAAAAAAGGTTAACCAATTTACTTCGTGAATATCAGGATGTTTTAACATTTTTGTATGATGAATTGAAAGGTTATAGGGAAAATGTCATGGAACACACTATCCCTTTGAAAGATGAAAATGCTAAACCATTTCATCAAAAGATTAGGCAGATAAGTCCTAAGTTAGTCCCTTTGGTTCAAAAGGAGCTTTCAAAGATGCTTGCAGCAGGAATTATTGCTCAAACGTGGCATTCAACATGGTGTTCCAACCTGGTGATTGTTAGGAAAAATAATGGTACAATAAGACTTTGTGTTGATTTTTGAAACCTTAATCTAGCATGTAAGAAAGATAATTACCCTTTTCCAAACATGGAGATTATGTTGCGAAGAGTAACTGGTTCTGGAATGATGTCGTTGCTAGATGGTTTTTCTAGATATAATCAGGTATGGGTTAAGAAGGAGGATCATCACAAAACTACATTCACTGTAGAAATTTCTCATTTCCCACCCCGGTTTTCAGTTTCACCTTATTTCTCCCATATAGTTAAATGTCCTTTCCCATATCCATACATTCAACAACTGAAAAAATAAATTTTTGCTGAAAACACAAATTCTGGAAATTTACAGAATGTTGGAAAATGCAGAAATAAAAAAATCAGCAGGTACAAACAGTCTTTTAACACATTTGAACACAGTAATTTTTGGTCAATGTGACCCTGGAAAAACCCCCTACAACTCTTAGGGAAACCCAGTTCGAGAGCTCTTTTTTATTTCTGAAAATGTCTTTTTTACTGTGAGAAATATTCAACAAAAAATCAGCAAGCAAATTTACAACTTATCTATTTTCCTGTGCCTCACAGTAAACTGGAAATTACAGCAAACAGGACAGCAATAAATGCTGTACGGCCTCCTCGATTTTCGTGCCAACTTTCAGCCTTAAATGCCGCTGTACGACCTGCATTAAATGCGCTGTACGGACTGCAATAACTGCGCTGTACGAACCTCGGTTTGCGTGAAAAAAAACAACAAACTGCTCCTCAATTTCTGTGCAAACCACTCCTCGATTTCTTTGCAAACCAGCTGTACGGATTTCTAGAAAATCGTGCCAAAATCAGCCTTTCACTGTGTGCTGAATCAGCTGTACAAATCTGCTCAACTGCTGCCTTGGAATGTGTGCCAAGCTGCTGTCTCCTTTTCCTCCTTGTCCAGAAATCTCCTTTGCTTTCTTGCTCTCCTTCTCTCAATCTGCTCATGAAAGAATGAATGACCTTTTGCCTCTTTTTCCTCCTTTAATCTAATCCTAAGTGACTTTTGGGTAACCTCTAAATCCAATCGCTGAAATAGATTGAGATCTAGGGGTGAGATTAAATGCTCATTTAAATATCATTTTTTATTTTTTAACTCACCCCACTTTAATAAAGACCCACTTAGTCATTTATTTCCAAAGTCACTTTTCCTTTCTAATTTTACATTGACTTTATTAAAGTCACTTTAAAATTAGACTTTAGTAACTTTATCACTTAAAGTCACTTTTAAATTGGATTTGACTTTATAAAAAATTATAAAGTCACTTTAGGAGAAAAATTAAATTCTTTTGGACACTTTTCCCTAGGCCAAAGATCAAAGCCTTAGGGAACCACCTGTCCTCCGGTACCAAATTTGAACATTTTGAGATTTATCCCCCATCTTTAGAGATTTAAAGGGGACCCAATAAAACTCCCCAAATATGTAGAAAGAACATGTTTTTCTACCAGATCTGAGAAGATAGATTGCAGAACCACAACACAAATCATTTGTGCAGGGTTTTGCCTCCAGAAATTCTCAAGGGATGAACCCCACATTACACGTTTTCGGCTACACAACATGATAAAGGCGTAGACTTCCAACTTTGAATGCGACGCTGACCAAACAAAACTCCACAAAAAAGGATTGGAGTTCTCCTTAACAAGACAAACCCGATCCGGTAACCATCACACACACGACAACCACATCTGGAGAGGAAGGGCATTGACGTGCCCATTGACAAAAAATTGAATGACATACAACCATTCTTTGCTCCAGAACTTTGGACAATACGCCCTAAACAATAGCCACGTACAATCACACCCAATGCATAGAGCACGAGGAAGGAAGCAACCTTCATGAGCACCAGGATCATACCAATGTTCAGTGACAACAAACCCTGCAATCAAAGCATGAAACCCTAGTGCTCCTCATTTTTTAACATTTTTATATCTAGTTTTGAAGATTAGGTTCCTAATGCAAAATCACACACACACACACATATAATGTCACATTATCTTGAAAGAAAATAAGAATGATACAAATAATTGACATTTTAAAAGGAAGCCATGTCTATATTAACTCCCATAGATGATTATATGGCGCAAAATCCAAAATTACACTTTATAAATGAGGCCGCACATCCAAAATCAGCCTTTATATATGAGGCTATATGTGTTGAAAATGAAATCAAACAGGAGCTAAAGATAAATACAATCACATATCCATCTCATCTTCATCTTCATCAACAAAAATAGAACAAGATTTCTGTTCAGTAGAATTGGAGCTTGGATTGGAGGATAAGGTAGCTCCACTTCCACTTGCAGCACTACTAATATTGAGAGCAGCAAGAGAGAGTTCCAAGTTTGTGCACTTTGGGTCCACATCCCAGTCTTGTTAAGGTCCACTGAGTTCCAAGTTTGTGCACTCTAGATCCACATCCCAGTCTTTATGAGGTCCACTTGTATATTCTTCAACCC
Source organism: Pinus taeda (assembly GCA_000404065.3). Classification (NCBI taxonomy): domain Eukaryota; kingdom Viridiplantae; phylum Streptophyta; class Pinopsida; order Pinales; family Pinaceae; genus Pinus; species Pinus taeda. Next base: position 5,845 of record APFE030763639.1, on the reverse strand, counting down.
GACGAGACACAAGGTGTAGGTTTGAATGCACATATACAAGATCCTTAGCCTTTTGTGATTCCAATCTGTTGTTCTTCACAGATGAATGAAACCATAGGTGGTCCAATTCCTTTTTGCTGATGAAGAGCTTGCCACTTGTGATAGAATATGAGTGGCAAGGATTTGCAAATATACACCATTTGCCCCTTGACAAGTCCACTATTTGATCCGAAATTGCTCTGAATTGATGAATGGGTGTAAGACTTAGTTCTTGCAAGTTTAATCTAGCAATTTATGATGGTTAGTAAACCATGTAAAAGACAATGCAATTGTGATGTGGAATGAAACAAAAGGAAAAAATAATGAAAGGGGAAAAAGGAGAGAATAAGCCGAGGAATGGGAAATGAAAGGTTAGCCTGTTGGCCTTCCCATTACCCCAACTTTCCTTAATTTTTCACGGAGGTTCATTCTCAAAGGGTCTTTTTGGTGAAGGAGAGAAGAAGGAACAACATTGTAACTAGAGATAGCTGAATGAAATGTTGAGTCCCCATTCAAACTTGGTTTGCCCATTTGGGTTCCCAGGGTAAATAATGTCTCCATGTGTTTTTTTATTTATCTAACATGTCCATTTTAATGGTTTCTATGAAAATTTTAGTGGTTGTTGTGTTCGTTAGTGAGCTAAGATTTCATTTATCTCTGTAGCGTTGGAGTTTTCATTCAAACTTGCAGTAGTTTATGAGTAACTCGATATTCTAACAGCTCTCTTTCCACCACTGTTGTTTAATTTTTGACATTGGATATTATTGGACATTGTTATTTGGCTGTTGCAATCTTGTAGGAGTTTCTAATTTGGTTTAATTCTAGCTGTTGGGCAAATTTCTCAGTCCCACAGGCTCAATCTCCCCCTTATTTTGCAATTTCACTTTCCCTTTGAGCCATTATTCACTACTAGGCAAAGTCATATTCCTTTTAGTGAATCCTTGTTCCCTGGGCAACTCTATACACATCAAGGATAATTCCTCACTCCTTGGTGGCGATTTTATACACAATTGGGTCAATTTCTCACTCCTTGGGTGGCTGTATATACAACGAGGACAATTCCTCACTCCCTGGGCAACTCTAAATATGATTGGGATGTTTCCCAATTGCCTGGGATGATTCCCCACTTACCTGGGACATTTTCCACTTGCCTGGGATGTTTTTAACTTTTTCAATTGCCTAGGATGTTTTCCCACTTATCTAGGGCGTTTTCCACTTGCTTGGGGCATTTTACAATTGATTGTGTCATTTCCCACATGCTTGAACGACTTCACATCTTTCCTTGGGTGATTTTACATTGTCAGTCGATTTCACTACATTGCTGAACTATCTTGTTGAGAGGAATTTGGTGGGTACTTGTAAGGCATTCTTTTTTCCATATCAAAAGGCTATTTTCTAGCAAGGAGACATATATAGGAGTTCCACTACTATAGAAGGTTGAGAGGGGTATGCAAGCTCCTTATTATTTTGACAATTCCTTACTTTTGTGGGAAACAACCCTGGATCTAGCAGCAAGGAAGTTGGAACAATTGACATGGAAGATGCTACAAAAATAAATACAATTTTCTCTTTATTAATGGTAAATCTAGTGGAGCCACGTAAGAAACTCATTAAAAATCCTACATCTAAAAATGAGCATTGAGAAGCTTGATTTTTAATTGCAATTTCAAGAGCAGTTTCTTCTTCATTCTTTAACTTGTTGTTTCGGTGCAGCTCTCATTTCAATTTTAACTAGTGTACAAGTAGTGGCTGTGACTAGTGGTTCAGTATAGGGAGTAAGAGAATTCACGCACATGGTTATACTGATAGAGTTCATCTCTAATGGGTAAACCTCTTGGTAGAAAGAGATATGGTTCTTTCATTTTAGAAATACACTAGGTACATAATTAAACTTCTCACTACCTTGTTTTTCCAATTCAGAAATTGAACAGTCTGGCTGTAGCCATTAATGCTGAAGAGAGAGTGCATTGGCATAGTGGAGATTAGCATTGGTATTTGGTCACTAAATTTAAAGCGTTTGCAAAGTATTGTTTGCTATTGAGCTGGTAGTTATTTCCAGGTTGGTTGTTTTGTGCAGGCTGCATTGAGAGAAGGTCTTGTAGCCAGGAGAAGGAGAGAGGCCTTTGTACAGGGTAGAGGATAGAGGCCTAGTGGTCTTTTTGAGAGTAGAGCACTTTGCCCAAGATTGAAATAGATAATAGAAAGAGAATTCTGCACAATATTTGTGTTGGTGAAGCAAATGGGCTACAAATCCCTCATTTACAGATCACTATTTAACTAGGTCCATAGTCCTTGTCTCAATCAAAGATGATATGTCTGCAAAATCCTCTAATTCAACAACAAAACAAGCAAAATTTTCCCTCACTTCCTTTTGAACTTTGTATAGAAGCTGGAAACAACCTTTGGAAGGCTTTCTTCACGCCATTGGACAACTCCTTGTCTTTATGTGACACCTTTAGCCCATTTCTTTGAGCAATGAGTTCTTCATTGTGGAAGTTTGGATTTAGATCATGTGCCAAAGCATGCAATGGAGTGTTAAAAACACTCCACCTTGCAAAAATGATGGACTTCATGCACTTTGCAAAACCAGCACCAACAAAAAGAAGAGTGGGAGCCTCTTGTGTAATAATTTCACGGTTTTCTCAACCATAGTATCCATGTCATCATAAATCTCTTTCAAGAAGGTTTGTCTGCATTTGCCTCTTAGATAAACTCAAATGCAGGTAATGTGAACCTGAGCAAGAAATTTATCTTGCTCCATCGATCCTTATCAATCGACACCCTTTGCATCATGCTTCCCCTCTTTGAATTTGTTGGTCTCTTCTCAGCTCAAGCCACACCCACCACCATACACATTAATGCACATTTGACTTCAATATGATTGTGCAACATGATAAAGTTTGAGGTATATCTCGTCTCAACTGTTGAAGTATGTAGCTACGGTCGGTCTTCATAATAACAAACTATTGATGTATTTTGAACAAATAAAATTATTATTATTTTTATTGTCAAGCATATTCTTCATGCTTTGTATTGGTCAAAAGAAAATTTAGAAGGGCATGTTCTTCATGGCCTTTGCAAAAGAAATAAATTTGAAATTTGTCTAGTGTCATTTGTCTCACTAAGATGCCAAATCGGCCCTCCTACCCCTCAAAGCTGACTCAGCTACATGTTGCACCCATTCGCTGGTGGAGAGGACTATATATATAGCACATTTGCATCCCTCATTTGGAGATCATCACACACACTCACATCTGATCTGAAACGAAGAAGGATTCTTGGAGGTCAAAATCAGAAGCTAATATTCATCTCTTTTAGCCTTCACTCTAGTAAACAAGGAGGCCAAAGTCTGTTTGAATATCAGAGACATCTTCTGAGGCATGCAAAGTCTTTCTGTGGTACATCTTCTGAGGCATGCAAACTCTTTGTGTGGTGCATATTCTGAGGCATGCGAAGTCTTTCTGTGGCACATTTTCTGTAGAGCATGCGAAGTCTGAGGCACATAATTCTGTAATGATATGGAGAAGACTATATATATAGCACATTTGCATCCCTCATTTGGAGATCATCACACACACTCACATCTGATCTGAAACGAAGAAGGATTCTTGGAGGTCAAAATCAGAAGCTAATATTCATCTCTTTTAGCCTTCACTCTAGTAAACAAGGAGGCCAAAGTCTGTTTGAATATCAGAGACATCTTCTGAGGCATGCAAAGTCTTTCTGTGGTACATCTTCTGAGGCATGCGAAGTCTTTGTGTGGTGCATATTCTGAGGCATGCGAAGTCTTTCTGTGGCACATTTTCTGTAGAGTATGCGAAGTCTGAGGCACATAATTCTGTAATGATACCTGAGTTCTGTGACTGAGAGAGGCCGAAACTCGGCCCTCTTGGAGACCTGTGACAGACTACATCAGACCACTTTTGTGGACAAATTTGAAGGCACCTTGTCTTGGTATGCTGGAGGGTTGACTTGGATCTTGGTGAATAGTCATCTTGCTTCTATACTGGTCAGTTTGTCTATGATTTTGATGTCTCTTGTTGAATTGATTCTATAAGAAAAGACTGCTGGGTTTTCCCCTTGTGGGTTTTGCCCTGGCTGCTGGCCTAATTTCTGGTGTCTCTTGTCTCTTGTGCACTGTGATCTTTATTTATCTTGTACTTGAATGGTTAAATTGTTAAAGTATAATTGTTTGTTGAAGAATAAAGAAGGGCTAAAACAACAATAAAACCTTCACAAATAACTATCAAGATCAGAAATTCAACTTGTAATTGAATTTCAACATCAACAACTTTGAGCAATTCCAATTTGGAGTGTTCTTGTTGACACCTAATCCTCTGCGATTGGGTGAATTTGGAATGTGAACAGTCATCAAGAAGATGAACTGAGCAGTCACATTCTTTGTATATAACAATAGCTACCTAATGAAATAAACGAATCAGTTTTATTGCCTTTGGAGAGTTACTGCCTGGCCTGACATGGTCTCAGAGCCAGCTCCCAAAATAGTCGTAACTCCCATCTGCCTACTGCTCTCTGTCCCCTCGACAGTAGCTATTGTTTGCTGGTCCGCTGGCTAAACGCTGCTCATTACTCCTGGCCTGTAATGGAACGCAGGTAAACTGTTTGTTTCGGGAAGTATCATGCATTGTAAACCACGTCTAATGTACCAGTCTTGCGAGTCACGCCTCGGTTTTACCTCACTAGCTGCGTCACTGCCTCAGTATCGAGTCTCAAAGCCCTCCACTTTACATTACCTCCTCTCACACGCACCCTTCTCACGGTGCTGTTACTAGACAGTTTTTTCATTGAAGGCCGTCTGCCCAACTCAAACTTTCGCTTTTTCCTCCAGACTTTCTTCTTCCCTCCAGTCGCACGTTTCTTGTGAAGTGAATCCCGTAATATAACCATCATGCGCTGAAGCAGTAGGACAGTTACTTAGGGTTCTTGAATATTGCATTCATTTCCTTGGTTCCATGCAATGGAAACGTTGGGGAATGCAAGCGAACACAGGAAGTTGAGTTTCTGACAGTCATAAACTCGTGGAACCCGCGGAGTGAAGAACTTAAAATCAGGCGTTTGGGTGCCCCTTGCGCTTGCTTCAGTCCTCCTCGGTTTCATGGCGTAGTTTAGTTAAAACTTTTGAGGACAGGTATTAAAACCATCATCTGAGAGAAAGGGCCGAGCATGGGCCGCTGCCACACCTGCATAAAATTTGCATGGTGATAGTTTTTGAGCTGATGGTTAGCGTTTCGCTGCAGTATTTTTTCCTGTGGATATTCGTTGGGCGTTCCTCTTTTTTGGTGTTAAAATTCTAAACTATGACTGTATGCATATTATTTTGCTCCATATTGCCTTTATATGATGGACATGGCATATACTGAATTAAAAAAAGGGTTATATGCAGTGAAAATTTTATGATAGTGATAGCATGGTTATCAGCATTCCTTTCAATGGCCAGTGATATATATATGGCGTAGCAGAATTCTATCCCTGCTCAGATTTTGGATGAATACACTTTCATATTAGAATCATTTTTTTTAGCAGCAGAAGTTTTTTTTCAATGGTCAATGATATATAAATGGCGTAGCAGAATTCTATCCCTGCTCAGATTTTGGATGAATACACTTTCATATCAGAATCATTTTTTTTAGCAGCAGAAGTTTTTTTTTCTCCACAAGAGCAAATTTTTTTGCCATCAGGAGTATTATTCTATCAGCAAAAGTATTTTTTCTATCAGCAGAAGTATTTTTTTTACAGAATGCATTCAATCATCTCTATGGTAGGAATAGTTCTCACTGGCAAGGAGAACTATCCTGATTGGTCCCGG
>APFE030763635.1:174150-190466 GCA_000404065.3 Pinus taeda | reverse complement strand
CATACTTTGCTCCGATAGTGTATTTGCATGCATATACACTATATTGTATACAACTCTGCTCCTTTTAACTCTTCCGCTCTTCTTTATGCTCCGCCCCTTTAACTCTTTTGCATATATGTATTCTGCTCTTTTTTGGCTGGCATACGTTATTCTCGACAAGACTCCTTGGCATGTATTACTCCCGATAAGACTCCTCTTGAGCTCCGATAGCTCTGTTTTCTCCTCCAATGGCTCTGTCTTCTCTTTGCTCCTCTGATAGCTCTGTTTTCTCCTCTGTTTACTTTGTTTTCTCCTCTCTTTTGCTCTGTTTTGCCTCTGCTGTCTTGGCAATGTCTTTCAAAGACCTCCTCTGATACCTTCATACTTTGATGGCTTCTGCCTTTTCTGATATGCGTCTCTTGCTCTGATATTTTGCAATATGCTTTGATATGTCTCCTTTGTTAACTCCTCTATTAACAGACCCTTGCTAATGGCTTGGCTATCCTGATAGCCTTGCTACTATCTCTTCATGGATTTGCTCTACTTCCCCTTGGCTTCATATCATCATCTAGTATCTAGAATATTTCCATATTGACATCAATGACAACCTAGGTCAACAAAAAGTGTGTTGGCATTGATGTCAACCATATCAACATGGAGGTTTGTGGTAGTATATGCTAGATTGGTATGCTTGATGTGTCAAGCTTAGGGGGAGTGCTATGGTTGTGGCACTCTCTTCTAGAGAATCATCATAGTAGAAGGCTTATTGGAGAAGCCATAAAATGATGACTATGGTGATTGGGAGTCCAAGATTACAGGCAAAAGAAGAAGAGTGAAGGAGAAAAGAATGGAAGAGTATTTGCAACCATTTTTCAGGTAGAAAATGTGCTCAAAGACTACAACAGAACTTATCTACTAGAAAGTGATTTGAAAGAGTTTTCCAAGGTATGTGGAAGTTTGCAAATGGCCTCCTAGATCAAGATTTATTCCCAGTCAATGTTTGGTGAGATAAGTCCATGAAAGCAGAGCTAAAAGGTGATTGAAGGAATCTTGGTGTATAGCCAAAGTTGGAAGCAATGCCAAACTCAATGGAGATGGTAGAGAAACCTCAGAACTTTGGATGGCTCAAAACCTTGAAACTTTATAACCTCAATGTAATTCCCTTTTAAGAAAGTTTTGATATGATACTAGGGAATCAAATCCATTTTAGACTCCAAAGTTTGGGACCTCGAAGCTAGGGCAATAGTAGAAATCAAAATCTCAAAGAAAGCTGGAATTTCGAGACCTTAGGAGGATAAAATTTCAGAGGGTTGTAGTTTCGGGAGCTGATTACCAAAAACTGATATCAGAAAGGATTGAATATCAGACCTCGACAATTTATTTCCTCAATGGTTTATTTGAAAGGAACACGATATCAGAAGGGACGAGATGGTAGGACATCAAAAGGATGAATATCTGATCAGGAGAGAATTTTGGAGGTTAGAATCTCGTAAGTTATTAATAATCAATTTCCTTTGAAAGTGTCGAGGGTTGTAGGAAATAAGACTTACAAAGGAATTCATTGAAAAACCAAGGACCGAGGGACCCTTTATCCCTCCTCCAATAGGACACATGGAAACCACTTATTGGCCCCTTAGGAGCTAATGTGGCAAACGAAATCAACATGATGTGGCAATACAAAGGACATGTGGCAGTAAGTTTTGGAATTTTTGGGTAGCCTAAGGTCACACATGCCACCACTAAGGATATGCCATATGGGATTGATGACATCAACATGACATCATATCAGAGGTTAGTATATTGGAAGATGTAGATCTCGCAACTCCTGTGCAAATGATATTTGAAAAAGTTACGATGAAGGGGGCTCGATTTTAAGTGGCACTTGGTTGTGGGGACCCAAATAATCAAGGGATGAGAGCAATACACAAGGAGATAGGCCCCCGACTGGATTCTAAAATTCTTAGCATGTAAGTGCTATACCAGTGGTCACAAGAATTGGTCATATGAGAAATAAAACAATAAAGGGGGCTAATAAGGAAGGTGCTAAAGGCATTGAAATTTTATGATATCATAAAATATCACTTAATAAAGTTACGATATGCTAAGGCTCCTATATTGTAGTGCAAAGTTTTAAATAATTAATGGGTTGATTGCTAGAGAGTAAATACACACAAAAGAGTTGGTGTCATAGGTATAATGGTGATTGCAAAGATCAATGGGTCAAGGCGACGAAGACCATGATTCTCAAAAAAGAACTGTTGGGTTTGTCTTGGTGTTGTAACAAATCCATCTCTGATATCCCATGCAGACCTTATAGAAATAAATGAAGAACAAAGAATCCATGCTGAAGTACAATAAAGCTTTGTTAGCCATGAATAAGCATGGGGAGTCTCATTGGAGTGTGCAGGTGGACTAAGATTAAATTCTCATCATGGAGAATAACACATGGAGTTGGTGAAGTGAACAAATCCCATTATCATGTTTCAATGTAGCGGTAAAACTTTTGAAAATAGACCCAAAAAAGAATGGAGTGCCATGCGAGAAGTACACTCTCAGGTAGTGTGGATGGCGATAGAGACAACATTGAGCTCAATGCAACAGAGGAACAAAAATCATAATTTCCATTGAGAAACTGGGGGAATACAATATTGTTGTGTATGTGCTGAAGAGAGTGGAGAAGGATGTGTGAATATTGAGAAACTGGTCCAAGTGTTGAACTAAAGCAAAGTGTTGCAGAGAGCCTGTATAATAGAATGCTGATAGCAGAGTATATGCAGTTCAAAGCAAAAGGATGAGTACAATGTGCTGTTTTAGAGTGAGCAGAGGATAGGGTGCTGCTGTGTGAGGTTGAGAGAGCCTGTGGAACAATAGAGGAATGACAACAAAAGTATGATACTGTAGTGAACCATATTGGTATTTCTCTATATATGTATTTTCCCTTGTTTTCAGTTTGAAAATTTTATGAAAGGTAGAAGAGTGGCTAGAGTAGGTGGTGGCTTGCATTCATAAGAGGTTGGTGCCTCTTGGAAAGTAAGTTCTTGCTATCTTAAGGGGGTCAGTGCCTCCTGTGAGTGGGTTCTCACAAAAAAATTGATGTAATTAATTAGGTTCTTAATTTATGTCATAATAATAAGTAGATTGGTGTTCTTTTTACTTTGGGTTTCCATGTAAAAATACCTGTGTCAATATGTGCATGCTGCTCATGTGATGGATTGTATGTGTTAGGTTCGGATAATAATAGGCTTCACAATTTTTAATTGACTATGTAAAGTCTTGTAATATTGTACATACTTTTGTTTTCTACAAAATGTTTTCCCATGTTAAAAAATGTAAAGAGGGTAAGTCCTAAAAGAAAAACCAAAGGATTAAAAGAAAAGGATTAAAGAAAAGAAGATAAAATATGAACCCCACCGAAAAGAGATAAAAATAGATCATGAAAGTGTGCACATTCAAATGCCACTACTCTTAGTTTAATTTTTGCAAATAAGATTGTGTGAAACTTCTCAAAATGCCACAATCCATGATGATCAAACAATTTAATCTTGATTCATTCATGCTTTAAATTTCATGTTGATATATAGAGAAAAAATATCTAGCCAAACTATTTAATCTTGGCAGATCAGTAGTTAGGTAGATAATAATAGTGAGCTCATTAGTTTAATCTAAGCCATTGGAAGTTATAAGATTAGAATTAGATAGTTTGATTATCAAAGAAAAATAAAGGGTCAACAAGCTCAAATGCACCTAGTAAATGAAGAAAATGTTAGGGTAAATGATGGGTAGGCGGAAGCAGTTTTCTCAAGGCATGGAGAGCATCAATTGGCTCATTTGATATTACTAACTTCCTTCCAAACTCATTTTCCCTTGTAAAAATATCCCTTCCCTTCATTTTAACCTTTTCTCCTTACACTTATTTTCCCTTACTAAAACCCTTTTCCCTAGTTAAAAAAACATATTTTCATTAGAAAAATAAATTCCCATTTACTAATTCCCCCTTTTTCGATTAAAAATGGAAAAACCCACTTACATGTTTAAATTTTTTACCCAATATCCTTTTTTAACTCATGTTCTTACTGTATTATTAACTCCCGCATATATATTTTCCCAACCCCATTTTTCATTAATTCACTAATTATCCCGGGTCCCCACTTCTATTTTAATACCCATCACATCACTTATCCCTAAGACTCACCTATCAAATCCTCGACTCACCTGTCCTATTTGTCCATTTGTCGGATCTTCATCCCTCAGATCCAATGGTAAATAGAGCCTATCACACCACCAATTTCCCAACTTTTAACACCATCGATGGGTTGCGAAATGAGTAGTTTCACAACCCCACTCCCTTGCTACATGGCAACTCTAGACTGTATCGCATCCTCCAATCTAAAACTGTTAACCCACTTTTCACCATGCGATAACTGCCAGTCCATCATCTGAACTGTATGATGAAACCACCCTGCCATTTGAATTTAACCCCATGCCCATATGTTTAACCATTGTTGGTTAAAATCAATAAACCTACCTTTTATAGCCTTTTCACCATTATTCTATTGAAGTTTGCGAAAAAGAGCTCTATCAACTTGTTTCAAGAGATTTCACACAAGAATTCAAGCCTTTCGCCACTAAGAGACAATGCTGACGCAACCTAAAGCTTTATAGAGACCATTGAAGCCTATTTTGCTGCCAGAAAGCCTCAGTTTATTCCAGAACCCCTTCTACATACTAAAAGCTTCATTTTCTAGGTATTCCTAAGCACCAAGGCCTGTACTTAAGAAAGAAAGTAATAAATTCTAAATTGAACAAATTAAATGGCCTCCGAGAGTATTATAAATGTCAATCCCTGCAACCACCTGTAATCGATGTTGAACATAACCCCCTTGTTGACAAGGACTTCAAAATTAGTGATACAATCACTAATTTCAACTTTCTTGAGCTCCATTGCTGGAGCCATGATAAATTCATAGACCAGGATGATGATATGCTCCTCTGGGATTCAAACCTACCCAAGTATATCTTCCCACAAACCTTCCAATTTCTAGAAATCATCAAGTTCTGTCAAGTCAATTATCTACCTAGTGAAAGAGCCCTAGTAACCCCTAGCAAAGTGATTTGTTCACATTACTACAGAATCAATAAACCAAATGTTGCAAATTCAACCTAAGCCTGATGAAGCCCCTTTGTCAATTGAAATCCTCACCGAGTTATACCTAAAGCTTGACTTTCCCAAGAGATTTCAAATCTTCCAAAATTTTCTTCCTTCATCTGTTGAAAAACCAAAGAGTAATCCTCCTTATTTAGCCTCAATTTTTTCAGGAAGAACAAGGCAGATTGTTTCAATTCTGTCTTGTATTCTAGGCTATTTTACAGATGAGTATGTTGATGCTTCAATCCTAGGTTTTTGTCCATTTTTTGGCCAGGACAACGTCCTGCTTTCACATTTAACTTTGCTCAATACCTATCAGATTCTATCCATGAGCAGTTAGTTAAATTACTTGAAGAAGGTGTGTTCAAGTGTATTCATCTATTTTGTTTCATATGTTCTTATACTTCCAATTTGAAACGTTTGTAGTAAGCCTCCAAAAACTGGACATTGAGGGTAACCCACAATCAGTTGTCTTCTAGACTTCCCTAATTAGAAAATATTCCACAGTGTTCACCTACAAGGACTTCATTGACTCCTTTATTCATACAGTTTCTAACATGCTAAGCAGTAGTAGTCAACCTAGGATCAATGAAGAAATGAAGAAAATATTACAGTTTTCAGAGCACAGTAGAACAGGAGACTGGTATTTGTACCATAACTACACTGGAATTAGGGTGTATGGATGTCAACTCACTCCTTACAAGCTTCCCAAATACCTTCCCATGAGGTTATTTGCACTAGAATATATCAGGTAGATCCTAAATTCAGATGAGGTTAATTTTCTATCAACCAAGAAGAAAACACAGTTCAAAATCAAGAACCAGATTGGTCCTTTCATTATCAACAGTAGAAATGCTGATCAACAAGCAGATAAGTGTTTACAGGAATTCGAGTTTGGTGGTAGTTTCAAATGGCAGTATGATCCTTTATGAGTTATCAAAAAGTTAAGAATCAAGTTTAAATTAACTCCTTTTGTCCATGATTCCAAACAAGAGGTTGAGAAGTACTCAAACTAGTTAGAGTGGTTGGAGGGTACTTTGAAGAGGTGGAGAAACCAGTTGAGACAAGTCCACTAAAACTAAATTCAAACTAATGTACACAAAGAAGCCAAAGCTAAATCCTGTAAATGAGCAAGAAGAGATAGTTGAGACAATTGAAGTCATTAATGTAGACTCAGTGGTGAAAGAAAGTGCATCTCCAGCAGTTTCAGAGGAAACTCATCAACCTTCAACCTCTAATACTTAGATTATTCAAAAGCAACATAGTGTTGAAGTCACTTCATCAAGCAAACTAGTGGATAAATAAAAATACATAAGGGAGAAATATAAAGAAATCAAATTGAGAAATGAAGCATTGAAAGCTGAAACCTATGCCCAAGATATGAAACAGACTCCTAGTGATCATAATAGGTTATTTTCAGTTTTCGACTACAAAAATAGAAATATGCAGATGGCCTTTCTACAGCGACTGATACAAGGCCCTAAAACAACAACAGATTACAAAAAGATAGAATTTGAAGTTTTTGCCAAGAATGTTCATCCTATAGATCAAATATAGTTTCATAAGCAAGAAGGATAAATGCTATACCCAACTATGACCAACAAAGCTATGAGTGTACAAAAACTAGAAAATTCTCTAGAGAATATCAAAACACAGTTAAAACTAGAGAAGGCATCCTCACAAGCAAATGATAATAGAATCAAAACACTTGAAGAATTGGTCACGGGGGTTGGGTATGATACTAAGAACATCAAAGCAACTGAAAAGATTATCAAAAAGAAGAATGAAGACATTGCTACATTGAATAAGCAACGAAAATTACCTCCTACTGAACATCCACAAGAAAAATAAGTTTTGGAGAACGAAGGCTAAAAATATGAAATGGTGAATCTCATCGTTTAGTTGAAAACGCAACTAAAAGAAATGGAGAATGAGATGGAAATATTGGTGCAGGAAAAGAAGGTCATCATGGAAGTAGTTACTGTCACTACCATTCCTACAATTACTACAACAATTCCATTTACTTGATCATCTCCATTACCAACAACACTTATAGCTACTACATCAACCACTACATCAGCAACATATTCAGTAAAAACAACAACTCATCCCAGTGATGAAGTAGGTAAACTGATCAAAGCCATGCAGGATATGTCCATCCAAACAAATGAAATAAATAGACTTAAAGAACAAATAAAATGTCAAGAGGATGAAAAGAAGCTAGTTCAAACCATGCATTGAGATGAAACACAGAAGTCGAATAGATTGAATGAAAGGTTACACAAGTTAGAGAAATAATTGACGCTGAAAGAGCCACTAGCCCAAGCAAAGAAACAATTATGGGCCAATATGATTAACAATGTTAATGATATTTGAACATCCATCCAAGTTATCTTTGAGCAGATAGGTTTGATCAAGGAAGCAAGTGAGGAAATTCAAAAGGTAAGATTTCAGAACTTGGAAAGAAACCAGAAGAAGTCTCTAGGGTAATCCAATTCCTAAATTCGAAAAACAAGTATGAATTGCAGGAGCTTGAAATAACTGACAGAATAGAGACCATATTAGAAGTGAAGAAAGTAATCACCAAAAGTAATATGATGATACAACTTGAGGAGAAATGTCAAAACATGCAACTAGCAGTAGACAGGTTCATTGTCAAATTTGATGTTTTTTGGCAGAAAGGTTTGCCTAATCCTTTGGTGATTAATGACAGGTTAATGAAACATGAATATTATGACAAGAAAATCAGAGAAGTGGTCAAAGAACAATCCAACAATTTCTCCATGAAAGGAATTCCTATAGGAAAAGTGCTCTATCAGGATTTTGAGAATCTCTTTTACCTTCAACATGAGGTAAAAGATCCCTTTATAAACAACCCTACTTTTGCAAAGTACACAGAAGCTGATGAAATATACATAACAATGGTAAAAATCAAATTACCAGATGAAGACGCTTGGGAGAAACCAAATGATTTACTTTGAAAGGTAAAAGTAAAACAGGTAAAAGAGTAGTCAAGGTTAAAACAAATCATGTAGGTTAAAACAGACACAGAGCAGTCAAATATTAAAAGTAAAGTAGTGACAGAGTTTAAAGAGTATCATATGAAAGACACTAAACAACAAAAGAGATAAAACAACAAAATATCTGTGAAAGCAAACAACAAAGCCAAATAATAAGAAGGGACAACTTGAATTAGTTAGATAGTTGTTTGTATCTTCTTGCGTGAAGTTATTTAATTTTCCTTGAATAATTCCTAAATTAGTTTTAGGATATTTTGTAGTAGTTTTTGTATAAATACTTCATAATTCGAAGTGTTGAAGTGTGGATTTATGAATATTTCTATAGTTGAACTCATATACAACCTGAGGGTTTACTATACTTTTCCAGTTGATAGACATGACAAATAATAGAAGCATTTCTTTACATGATTCATGTGTTGAGACACTTCAGTGAAGTATATTTCAATTATTCATGTTCTTTTCTGAGTTATTCCATAAACTTGAATGGTTTTCTAAATTTGAATGGTATAACAGGGATGTTATTGCATAATTTGTTTAAGTGCACTCTGTTCTGATCTATTATTCATTTTTATGTTTTCTTCTGATATCTGGTTTAAAGTATCGTTAATTTCCCTCTAATCCTTATTGACCTCTTTCACCTTCCTTCTTTATCTAGTTTAAGGAATCAATAACTGCTCCTTCATCCCAATTGAAACTCATTTCACCATCGTAGCCCTAAAGATCTATTGTTGCTCAGTTACCTTTCCTTGTAACACTACTTTTATAATTGGTTTCTGTTCTCTTTTCTTGATATATCGACTCCATAACCTAATGGAAAATAGACAAGAACCTATCCATCTAAATCAGTAATTCCACCAAAAAATCAAAATCAGACCAAAATAAAGCAAACATAGCTAGCCTAAAATCCATTAAGTAAACAAAGTTAAAACACATAGAGAGAGCCCTCTTTGAGTTTAGGAAGGATAGATTCTAAGCTCCAAATTAGGTTTGTAGTTACCTCTGATATTTCTTTTTAACACATTGAACAACCCTTGGAAATTTTGGAGTGATAACATAGTGGCGACCATATTGGGGAATTCAATCCCTAGTTAAAATCAATCTTAAAGGAAAAAGTTTTCCTCATTTTTTACATTAAGATTTTAAAGGGTTGCTTGAAATCATCATTATAAGTTAAAATTCTGGCTTCTAGAAGAACATATTATACCAGGGCTCATCCTGATCCACAACTTGCTACAATTGTTGATGATCCTGACAGAATTTTAAGAAAACCTTAAAGGATAGAGAGTCAAGAAAGGGTTAATCAGTTAAAAAGTCAAATTCACTTCCTAAAGAATTATCAAGCTTAGAGGATATTAAATTTGACTTACCATTTGAGCATTCTTTGTTTCGTACCAAAACTGAAAATTCAGTCTATGATACATTAATATATCCCAATTTTATTCAATTTATTGAATCAAATAAGGATACTATACATCTTGATTTAGATCAACATGTTTTGGATACTTTTGAAAAAATTGATGAGTTAACCTCCACTTTGATAAGGCATATAGACGATGCCTATTTTCAATAGTCAGTTGAATTAGTTTCCCTAACTGCTACTACCCATGAACACTCTACAGTATTTTCAGAAACTGTAAATACAACCTCATTCAATACCACCTCACCTATAATATCCACCACAATTCATTCCACAAAGCCATTCCTACCTAAACTTCCTCTCCAACCTAATTTCTCAAGTTCATCTTCAAGCAACACCACTTCACCCTCCAGTCAAGCTAAAATTGTAGCCATGGCAGACATATATGCACCTTTGGCCTTACAAGCTCCTTTACATGCTATGCCACAGGATTACCAAAGTAAAATTTTGCAGTTTGATGGTACTGGTCAGTATACTGCTCAACGACATGTAAATAAAATGAAAAATTATTTTGAGTTACAGGAAGTTGATGAGGCTGATGTACAAATGAGATTATTTTCACAAACACTAGCAGGAGATGTTAAAAAGTGGTTTAAATCTTTACCTCCTAACCATATTTTTGATCTAGCTGATTTCCACCAGTTGTTCATAAATAGGTGGGAAAGAAAGAAAAACCCTCTCTAGATATTATCTGAATATGAGAACATAAGGAGATCTCCTAGTGAATCTGTCCAGGATTAATGTACTAGGTTTAACAACATTTACAATGCAATTCCAGTGAATATTAGACCCCCACCAGACCTTGCCCTAATTAAATTTCTAGATGGTTTTGATGTTGACATGTCATCTCAATTAAGAGAAAGAAATCCTCCAACTTTAGAACAGATGCAAAGTGATGCAGTTAGTGTAGAAGCTAACTTATTGGCTAAAAGAGCCAGGATGAGGAATGAGAGGAGAGTTACCATTAAAGAAGAATCATCCACTTCAGATGTTAAGATAGATAGTTTAGCTAAAAGTGTATAAAGTCTAATGGATAGGTTAGATAATATGGAAAGAAATCCTCAGTGGGAAAATAAGAAAGGACCCCAAATTAGGAACCCCAACTTCCGAAAAAAATCCTAATATTGGAAAATTAAGAGAAGTTGTACCTGATCAGCAGGTTAAACCACCTTTCCAGGAAAATTATGTTGAAAGTTCACAACAACATGAAGAAGACCAGGACACCTAGATAAACTTGATGGGAGTAAACGATGAGGATTCCATTTTTCTTACTCCGGAAGAATAGGAATTATACATGTTACAATAATCACAATTAGAGTCTGGAGAGTCCTTTGACTACAAACAAGGCTATGAATATGCTATCTACGAAGTTCATAAATAATATAGCCCTAGAAGGAAAAAGAACACAAAAGTTCCTCCTAAGAAATCAACCCAAACCCAAACTAAGAAAATAGTGGAAGCTCCTGGGATCAAGATCCTACAAATTTTCCCTAGAGGAGCTCACGAGGCCTCCAGCCCAAAGATGGTGGACATAACATCAATTGAAATTCAAACTTTAGCTACACCTGAAACTTCAAATGCAACTCAAACTGTTCCAAACAATAAAATTGAAAACAAAATAGTTGGTACACAAACTGAATTACCAAGTGCTGGGAAAGAAAACAAAAACACACAAACCAAAATTACTAAGGATGAAATCATTCAATTAGGCAAAAATAAAATACCATTCAATATCAAAATTGAGTTATCCAAATTGAAAATACTAGTTCCCTTAACAAAGCTGGTAAAAAATGAATCATACAAAGCAAAAATAACTGAAACACTAAACATAGGTGCAGGCGAAGATACTGTGAACCTTAATGATGATCAACCTGAGTTGTTATTTGGTCCAGAAGTAAATGGAAAACATCAACAAGGATGTATCCCTCCATTCTATATTAGCTTAAATGTTCATGATAAAATCTTACATAATGCTATGTTAGATTCAGGAGCATCTCATAACCTAATGCCTAAAGCAGTCATGGAAAGGTTAAACTTAGACATCACTAGAACCTACAAGGACTTGTTTTCCTTTGATTCTAGTCAAGTCAAATGCCTTAGACTGATAAAATATCTGTGTGTAACTCTAGTCTAATTCCCATAAAAGAGTATTGTTATGGATATAGTAGTTGCTGATATCCCTCCCAAGTATGGTATGTTGTTATCTCGCTCATGGGGAGCAAAATTACAAGGATCACTACAATTAGACATGTCATATGCTACCATTTCTGTCTTTGGTAAGCAAAGAAAGATTTACAAAGAAACCTTGATGAAATACATGGTAAGTAGTTTAGAAAGACCACAAAATTACCCCATTTATTCCATGCATTTTGATCCGGACTCATTTATTTTATATAATTGTTAGGTCCCTATAATACTAATGATGCCCCCATTACTATTGTAGTTGTATCCATTATTAATATTGTTGTGCCCTTATTGTCCCCATATTGTTGTTATGTGCCCCATAGAATCCCTCGATTGTTATTTTTTTGCCTTTATATTATTATTGTTAGGTCGGCTTGGTTATATTGTGACTCCTTAGACTCCTATATATAGAAAGGAGGTTTTGTCATTTGAATCATCCAAGAATTGTTCATTTATGTAATGTAAAGGAGATTGCCCTCTAGAAGAGGCTGAATTATAAGGCTTTGATCTATCTTTACTATCTTTTTGTGAGCTGGTTTCATAACATTTGGTATCATAACTTTGGATTCTAGGGTTTCACTGCTCCAAATAGGTCATCGTGGAATTTTCACTATAACTCTTTTTATGTGATGTTTCAGAAGTGAAAAAAAAAACCCATTTGAGACAAAATCACATTGAACCTTTGGTCCAAATTTCAGAGTTTTTAGCGCTATATTTGCGGAGATATGATATGAGGAAGTTGGTATTTTTTGCAGACTCCTAAATTACATTCCAAACAGGTGACCTTGGGAAAATCATCATAAATTTTGTTTTGAGCATCAGATTGCAATTTCGTAAGAAGTTATAGAAAGAGGACGGACTATAGCTTCATGTGTATATTTTTTAGACCTGAAGGTCAAAACAGTGACATGTGGCACCTCATACAAGGTCGCTCTTTTGAAAAGTTATATAATCAGTTCATCTTGGGAGATTGTGCATAACTCTTTCTTAGAGAATCTAAATTCAATCAGACTGGTGGCATTGGAAAGAAAACATAGAGGGCTACTGCAAGTCACAATTTTAGAACTGAAAGATCCAAAATTACAGAGATACATCATATCCAATATCGAGTGCCTACAAAGTGAAAAAAGGTGTGTATTTTTTTGGTTTGAAAAATTAGTTTGAAGGACTTCAAAGGGAATAGTGAAGAATTATTATCGATAATTGATGCCCCGAAGAAAGAAAATGGAAACACCTAGTAAACAACCTGAAGGCTCTAGCATGACCCATGAAGAAGAGGAAGAAATGCTACATGATATATCAAAATTACAAGACCAAGTGAAACAAATGTCACTCTCACAAAAGCTAACAGAAGCTAAGATAAATGGCGTGGAATCTAAGATAAAGGACGTGGAAGATAAGATGAATGACATGGAAGCTAAGATGAATGGTGTGGAAACTAAGATCAATGGCATGGAAGCTAAGATGAATGGAATGGACGCTAATATGGATGGCATGGATGATAAGATGGAAGAATTGAAGATAAATTTGAATAAGTTGCTACAATAAATGGTCACTAATGGTGAAAGGGTAGTAAAGGAAGCTCATGATGAGAACAAAAGAAATGTTAATCATGATTTCATAGACTCTAATGTTGGATCAAAGACCCACCATATTCCAAAAATCAATATGAGGAAGTTTGATGCAAGGATCCCGCAACATGGATACTACAGATGGAGCAATTTTTCGATCTCAATAATGTGCGTAACACACAAAAGGTATGTATTGCAACTTTATATTTGGGACAAAATCAGTTTGTATGGTATCAATGGCTTTGCTCTCGTAAACAAATTATCACTTGGGAAATTTTTACAGAAGAAATGACAGCACATTATGAGGATACAAAAAAAAACACCTTTTTTAGCCAATTGATAAGTCTCAAACAAAAGGGTTCAATGATGAAGCACATTGAGGAGTTCCAAAAGTTAAACATAAGGGTAAGAAATATTCCAGAGGAGCATATGATTGATGTGTTCATAGGGACTTTAAAGGAGAATATCCAACATGATGTTCGCCTTTGGGAACCTGATTCATTGGAGAAGGCATTTAGGTTAGCAAGAAAAATGGAAAGCAAAATTATGGCAACCAGGAAGCCTACCACTCACAACTATAAAGATGGAAGTGTTCTTGCCCCTAGCCTTCCACAACCTATAAGGTTGAAACCATAACAATTGGAAGAAAAAAGAGCAAAAGGGCTTTGTTACAGTTGTGATAGCAAATACACTAAAGGTCATAAGTGTGCCGAGAAGAAATTATTCTACATAGATTGTGAAGAGGAAGAAGAAAAGGAACAAGAAAGTTCAAAAGAAGAGGATATACTCTAGGAACAAATCCTAGCTAAATAAGAAATGAATCCGACCATATCTTGCAATGCATTGACTAGAATTACCACTCCTCAAACCATCCAGATAGAAGGACATATCAAGAAGAAAAAGTTAATAGTGTTGATTGATTTAGGAAGTACAAACAATTTTATTCATTGTAAGATAGCAAAAGAATTGAATTGCTTCCTATATCCAGCACCAGAGTGTCAAGTGATGGTTGCAAGTGGAGGAATGATAAATTGCTCTGGAAAGTGCCATAAGCTATCCATGGGAGAATATGTATTGAATAGCCTAATGCTTTCCATTCCAATGGGAGGTGTTGATGCTGTACTAGGAGTTCAATGGCTACAATCCTTGGGTACAATAGCTTTTAACTTTCAAGAACTTTTCATGAAATTTTATGCGTAAGGAAAGGAAATTGAATTAAGGGGCATTGTAGGGAAATCAGGAAAGATAATCAGCTCTAATGGTATGACAAAGCTTCTAAAAAAGGAATAACAAGGTGTAATTGCACAATTATGTTCGTTAGATGTTTCCACGTTGAAATCATCTATTTCTCTAGATCTCGAAAAAGTCTTGGAAAATCATTCCAAGGTATTTGAGACTCCCAAAGGCCTCCCTCCTATTCGTGATCATTCTCATGCTATTCATTTGATTCCAAGAAGTGTTCCTCCAAACATCATGCTGTACAGATATTCCTATTCCCAAAAGAGTGAAATTGAACGTATGGTTGCAGAAATGCTAGAGGATGGTATAATTCAACCTAGCCAAAGTTCTTTCTCTGCCCCAGTGGTATTGGTGCACAAGAAGGATGGATCATGGCGCATGTGTCCAGATTATGGGGAGCTCAACAAGCTCACTATTAAAGATAAATTTCCCATTCCTGTCATTGATGGATTATTGGATCAATTGCATGGATCAATTTACTTCACCAAGTTGCATCTTCATTCAGGATATCATCAAATTAGAATGAAGATTGAAGGCATTCCAAAACAACATTTAGAACTCATGAGGGGCACTATGAATTTTTGGTCATGCCTTTTGGACTTACCAATGCACCGTCTACATTTCAAGGTTTGATGAATTCCATTTTCAAACCCTTCCTTAGAAAATTTGTGTTAGTATTTTTTGATGATATATTAATCTACAACAAGTCTTGGAAGGATCATGTTGAACATGTTGACAGAGTGCTACAACTATTGGAGGAGAAACAATTATATGCAAAAAGATCAAAATTCTTCCTTGGAGTCCAAGAGGTGGAATATCTGGGTCATATTGTATCTCATGAAGGAGTTTAGGTAGACCCTAGCAAAATTAAAGCCATTAAGGAATGGAAAATCCCCACATTAATAAAGCATCTGCGAGGATTTCTCAGGTTGACAGGGTATTATCACAAGTTTGTTAAGAATTATGGAAGAATAACAGCACCTCTAACAACATTATTGAAGAAAGATGCATTTTCATGGACTCTGGAAGCAACAAAGGCTTTTGAACATATTAAAGAGGCAATGTGCCAAGCACCGGTCTTAGCTACACCGGACTTCACAAAAACCTTTATTGTGGAATGTGATGCTTCAGGAAATGGAATTGGTGTTGTTCTAGTGCAAGATGAAAGACCCATTGCTTTTGAAAGTCGTCCAATCAAGGGAAAGTTTTTACACAAAGCTATTTATGAGAAGGAAATGTTGGCAATACTACCTGCACTTAAGAAATGGCAACCCTACCTAATGGGAAGACACTTCAAGGTAAAAACGGATCATGATAGCCTTAAATAATTTTTAGAACAAAGATTATCCTCTGAAGAGCAACAAAAGTGGCTCACAAAGATGTTGGGTTATGACTTTGAAATTATTTACAAAAAAGGGAAGTAAAATGTGGTGGCAGATGCACTCTCAAGAAAGGATGAGGATGTGGAAGCATTTTTGTGTGTCATTTCTATTATCCAACCAGATTGGATAAACGAAGCAAGGGAGGAATGGAAGAATGACAAAGAAGTTTGGGCACTTATTCGAAAATTACAACAAGATTCCAGTATGTCTGATACATTTAACTGGCAAAATGATTCGTTATGGTACGAAGATCACTTATACCTCTGTAAGAATTCCCAGCTAAAACAAAAGATTCTTATGGAATTGCACACTTCTCCCTTAGGAGGGCACTCAGGATTTTTAAAAACTTACCATAGGGTTAAGAAGGAATTTTTTTGG
>APFE030763635.1:126602-170048 GCA_000404065.3 Pinus taeda | reverse complement strand
CTGAGGTCGACGTTGTATCACTTTCAATGGTACTACTGGAGGGCACCCTTGCGAAGCTTGGGGGCTTGCACCGGCGCAGGCTGTTGTTAGGAGGTCAGCGTAACTTCCTCTGTTACCTTCGCTGATAGGACTGGGTCGTCATTATCCCAGACTATCTTCGGAAGACCCCTTACTCCACTTTCTTGTATTTTGGTGTCCGGTCCTCATCACCCGGAGCGGAAATACTTGGAAGTTGTTTGACTGACTGACTTCTTTTAGGGACTTTATAGTGAGTGCTCTTTGCTCCTTGTATATAGTTGGCTTTAGGTATTTTTGTCTAGTCACTTTTGGATTTGATATTCTGAGCGACTAACTTACCACTCTGCCGATCTTGAAAGACTTTTGGTCGTTCTTTTAGAAGTTGTAGAGTTGCCTCCTCAAGGGCAAAAGGTCCCAGATTATGTTCCTGACCGCTGACCTATCAGATTCCAGTGGTTGGCTGCTGCGGTTAGTGGAGGTGTTTACATGGGAGACCACCATCATGTTTATCAAATGTCATGGGTAGTATGCCCTAGTTTTGGGACCTAGGTTCTATGGAGAGGGGGCTGGCCCCCTTTTGGGCCCACCGAGAAACAATTTCCACCTTAACTATAAGATTTTCTAGTACCATATCAAGTTCCGTTGGTCTGGTCTAACAGTAAGATGTTGCAGTGGTGGTGGGGAGGTGATGTGTTCGACCCATAGATCTGCAACAAAATTTTATATGCCATTCCATTGTCCACCATAGGGCCATGTGGTAGCCTCTGGGTTCGCCACGTGGCACCTTTCTATTGGCTGCCCAGAATGGAATATTCTAGGAATATTTTGAAAGGAATATTCTCTGGAATATTCTATTTCAAATTTTTTTTATAAAAAAAATCAAAATTAAAGGTTATTGGACAATTTTCAAATTGGCATAACTTCTTCATACAGTGTCGGTTTTTCAAACCATTTGTGGCATGGGAATCAGGAAGACGAGGCCTATCCAATCATTTAGGTTTGAACCATTTTTGAGCACTTTCATTTTTGAGCATTTTTCGACACTTGGTCTTGAGATCTTGATCACACCTCCCAAATGAGAGGCTTTTGGACCCCAAAAGCTTACTAAAAACTCTAAACGAAATTGTACAACAAATGAGAGAACAAAAAAACCCTCTTCCATTCAACCAAATGAGAAGAAAGATAACCAAAATCTCATGCCTTGCCAACTGTCGTCATGGCGAATTTTTGTTGAATAAGCCAAGTACTTATTGAATCCTGACTAAGTTTTCTCGCTAGACAAATATGAAAATTGCAGAAACCAGCAATGATACTTGCTGATGTATGAGCTAAAATATTTCACTAAACATGCGGGCTTGCCAACTGTCACTATGCCCATCAATTGCACCTCCTTCTCCATAAGGAAAACTGAAGGTAACTTAGGCCAATACCCACAGCAAACTTCCAAAAATGAAGTAGCTTGAGAAGAATGCTTGTACCAGTTGTAGCATACTGAAAGTAATGCAAATGCTCATCCCAAAATCTTGGGATACGTGCTACAAAAACTTCTCTAGAAAGAAGCACAATGGTTTTGTTCACAAACAATAAAAGTAAGCAAACCATAATGAACCAAGTAGAGACCCATGCTAAAATTTGAGGTCTCTTTGCTTGCATGCTTTTCCAGCTCATCGAATTGTGGACTGCTTTGCACCAATTTCATGCCCTGCACCAAATGACACCAAAGGTACCTTGTGCAAAAAGACAATCATCAATGACAAGTTGACCTAAAATGTGTTGAACAATGGACTCAACCATAAATGTAGCAAGTGTGTACACAACTGACACAAGTCGACAAAACATATGCAACATGTGGAGCACTTGAAAGGTATTCTTTTGACAAACAATTTAGTGGCTTTTCACTAACATTTGTAACCTTTTCTGCATTATGAACTCAAAGAAATAAAGAATTTTAATAAAATGTGTAAGAATTAACATGGGAAGCTTAATCGTTGATAATTGTCATTTTTCTATACAGGGAAAGGTGGAAACGAAGAGTTGTCGTTCAAAAGGGAAAGCCAGAGGAGGAATAATTTATGTCCCTCTAGAAGGGAATCGGATGCAAATGAGATCGAGCAGATCGAAGCAGAATAACCCAGGAAAGAAAGAAGGGATACCGATTTGGCAAAAGAGGGAAAGAAAAGTAAAGGATTAACAGCTTGGCGAATCCCTCAGGATCTTTGATCCTGAGGGATCGCTGTTTTACTTATTTTTGTTACCTAGATATCCCCGCCGTTACTTTTATATAAAGGAACAACATCGTTAAGCAAAGGGACTTCTGTTTTTGTAATTTTCAGTTTCAGACAAACTTTGATCATCGAGTTTCACTGAGATCTGGTTTAATGTACGTTTGTTGATGCGTTAATATAAAAGACTTGGTGTTTATTTCATCTTTGTGTCTGGAGTAATCTAAGGCGGTGTACCATTGGAAGCTAAGGGCCTGGCTCCGAAGGACACTTGCTTTTGTATCATTATAACTTGATTTAGGCGTGGTTTGCTTATCTTTATTATTCAGTAATCTGATATACCTTTCATATGCTATGCTATGCTCTGCTACGATTAATGCATTAATGGTTTTTCTCAGGAAATCTGTGTAATGACTCTGCATTGTATGATTGAATCTTTTCAGAGTTGATCGCATGTTTTTAGTCTAGACCAACTATTTCTATTACAGAGCATATGTACTGAATATTACTATTATTGGATTCATTTGAAATCCCGATTATTGGAATCCGAAAGTAATGTTATTCTATTTGGAAACATAGTCTTATTATCCTTAATTTTCATATTACTATATTAATGTGAGGTGTGCATATATGGTCAATTACTATCGTTCCATAATTCACCAATGAGTGTTGTTCCATAAAGTACATTCGATCTAGTTTGCTTTAAAAGAGAATATTGTTATTTCATCGCAGAGTCTGAGTTTGGTTCAATAGAGAAAGTTTGGTTCTGACTCGCGAGATTTAGTTCTTTTGATTGTTGTTCCATTTACTGTTGTTCCATTTCCTATTTGTTGTTCCATTTTACTTATTGTCGTTCCATTTACTTGCATTCGCTGTTTTGGTGTGAGAGAAGGTCTAAGGTTGTAGTGAGCCTCAGCAGTCGTTGCCTAGCTCCCAGACATATGGTCCATGCTCTAATTTCCTTTTCATCAGTTTTTAGAGGGATGAGTTATCGCTTTCGTACCCTTGACTGATAAGCTGTCTTGTGTGATTCTATCTTTTTGGAGTAATTTAGTCATAGTTTAGCATCTGTTTACTCTTGTAGTTCCTGAACGCTATACTACTAAGCATTACTCGGACGAATAGCCTCGGATTGAGTTACTCTTTGCAATAACAAAACGTCCCCGGATTGACTTATTAATGTGGGATAATTAGAGGTGTGGGAGACCCTAGTTATAGCTCTACATTTTGGCGTCATTGTCGGGGAGTTTTGGGGATGGTACAGCCAATCCCCCCTCGATCATTGCAATGAGCTCCTCCCAGCTGCTCTGCTGCTGAGTGAGACTATGGCTCACTATCAATCGAATCAGTCCATGGTGGCTAAAAATTGTTTCTATGTGCTATACCTTTTTCAGGCTTTGGGCTGCATTATGTAATAACAAATTTAATAGTGCAGGGAGATTTACAAAAAATTTTCCCTTCAAAACAGCTAAGAGTTTAAGATGACGTGGTCTTACCACGTCTTTCCTCCCTTCGCAAGTAATGTAACTCTGTACTATCTTTGCTAATTCGATCTAAGGTTCCCCTAATGTTTCCAACAGAACTCCCTTCCCCTTGACTGTCAAGCTTTGGCCTTCATCCTGGAAAATCTCCATAATTTTTTGTAGTCTTTCTTTCTTCAGTGTCCATACAGGTCCGGCAGCTGGTAGTCCCGAGACTTCTGCAATTATATCATCAGTGACCGCTATCCGTCTCTCTCTTACTATGGAGTAGTTCTCCTGTAGATTTTGCAGGAATTCCAACGCCACTGTTTCATTCGATTCTCGTAGGCGACTGAAATAATTCAGCCACCCTGCCTTTTCCAGGATGTCCCGGGCAGCAGCAGAGACTGTCAACTCCTGAGGTTCGCTTCGGACTGCCTTTTCCCCCATGGTTCCACTCAGAATTCTCAATGGAACGGCAACTGCCTGTGCTGCTTGAGACGCAGAGAGGGTGATCGTCGTAAGGTTTTGGAAAAGAACACAGAGCATGCAACAAAAAAGGATCGTGGATGGCAATTTCCGTAAAATGGAATTATCATACCGTTAAACCATGTCATACCTTCGTACATTATCTTCCCCGAATGGTGTGCTGACACGTAATTCGTGGAGTAATGAGGTTACCTTCCCCCCCGTGATCTGATAGGCTGTCCCCATCCGTCAAATAGAGGAGCAACAGCCATTCGAAAACCAAGTCATAAAGGAACAGCATATGAAATTATGCCATGTTTTAGATAGACAACGAAATACCGAAATCGAGGCAAAAAGGTGGATTGCGTTTTACATAAGAGCCTACGTGATATGATGGGAGGCCGAGGGATGGGACGTCTGTCAAGTGTACGAAATCTCCAGCGGTCATTGTCAGTTCTGTTGCCATGATTGGTGGTAATGAGTGTGCATGCGATGTATACATCGGGACATAAAATATGATCTATTCATAGGATATAAGAGACGAAGAAGTATTGATATCATACCTATTGGTGTAACCATTGCGACTTCAATACCATTAATAGAGCTCTGCTGCCAACAGGTGTTCATAACCTTGGCAGAGTTGTTTATTTCACCCCAGAACCATGATCCTTTGTGTGTATTTTGAAGAGTATTTTGTCAAAATGTAGGCCATTATGCTGGCTTGATAACCAGGTAGCCATAATGCCATTCACAAGGTAGGTGCAAAACGTGGGCAAGCCGGCTCGTGATGAGACCCCTTGTTCCAAGGTTTGTTTATTTAGTGTACCTTTGGACCATATCCCTGGTGTGGTGGCCATAATGGGAATGCCACTTCGCTTCCATCCTTATGATCATGGTAGGCTGGCTCAGATACGAGGGAGGCTGGAAAAGATCCAGGAGACCACTAGCCAGCGAATTGAGATTACGGACGAACCAGAAGGAGGACCTTCTGAAGAAAATGCTGAGCAATCTGAGGCCGAGGCTGAGCAGCCCAGAGAGGGAGTCGAGGAAGGAGACGAGCACTCTGGAACAGAAACAGAAGTTGAACACTCCAAGGCAGTTACGGAGCAGTCCAATCAAGAGGAGGAAGTAGTATAGCCGGAGGGCAGCCCGCTACGAGACCCTGTGGGTGAAGAGGAATTCGCTGCAATCTTGGCCAATATTGGGGAGTATGGCCAACCCTCCAGCACAGAAGGCCTCCCTGACGGACCCCTGGAGGAAGACACACCTGAGAAATCACATGCAGAAAAGGCAGGAGAAGAAAACCTGTCTGTTCATGATGAGGAAATAAGAGACACCAATCGGGAACAATCTATTCCCAAGACACCAGAAGAAATTCTAGACGGAGTAGGAGCAAATTTAAGGGCCAGCCATAAACCCTCTTATGAGATAATAGAGATTAAGAAATTAAGGAGGAAACAACAGAGGTTGCTAAACACTATAGCCAAGCTCCGACAGCAAATTCGGATTCTGAAAGCCAACCTGAGGATACAAAGGACCGCAAGGAAAAGAAAGAGGGCCACTGCAGCAAAATCCCGTAGGACAAGAAGACGACATACTTATAGCCGCTCTGTTGGTCGAAACCCCATTGGAAGACCTACTGTTGTTCCAAATGACATTGAAGAACAGACTGCTATTCCAAATGACATTGAAGAACAGACTGCTGTTCCAAATGACATTGAAGAACAGACTGTTGTTCCAAATGACGTTGAAGAACAGACTGTTGTTCCAATTGACCCTGAAGAACGGACTGACATTCAAATTGAGGCAAAGGAACAAGAAGATGTTCCAATAACAGGGGGACCACAGCGACCTTTCATTCGTGTTAAGAAAGAAAAAGAGAATAAGAAGACCCAAACAGAAGCACCACCCTCAGGGGTAATTCGGGTTCTGAACTCCAAGCAGCATAACAAAAAGGTTCAGGTAAAATTCTCGGCCTCTATGGCTCTATGGAAAAAGGATCCAAAAACAAGAACCTTGCACAAGATGATGAAGCAAGCTCAGCAAGAAGCTGAACAGCGGAGAGAACAAACAGTCCCCCGGGAGAAATACGAAGAGTTACAACAGCAACTTCAGAATATTAGTCAGTCCGAGAGCCAGGCCTTCGAAGGATGGCAAGAGGAGAAAGAAAAGATTGCCAAGATAACTCGTCGATTAGATATTGTTATTAAGCAGATGGACACTGTGTGTTCTTTGTATAATGACGCTTTGACCTGTAGGGCCCCTGCTAAAAACTATGCTTTATTTTTGCTTAAACGATATTTAAGATTAAAAATAAAAGCTGTTAGGGCGGGTGCCCCTATTCAAATCAATACTGTTAATGATTTTATAGATTGTTGCAAGCATTATGGAATTAAGGTTCAAAGATTGTTGTGCGAATTTTACTTGCACAACCTCGTGCTAGACCAGGAAACTGACTTAAATCCTGGCCCTTTTGTTGGTGACATACAATTGCAAGCCTTCGTTTCTTTTGGGGTTAATCAGCTGAAATGGCTCAGAGCTTATTACACCTTTCAGAGACAGGAAAATAGCCTAGACTTATGGGTGAGAGCCGAGCCTAGAGACCCAGTGATGTTATGGAGAGAGCATAGGATCCTTATGAAGACCCCGGGTGTCATCGAGATATTAGGACCCATGCACGAAGACCTGATCCGACATAGTCTGGAATATTTTTTGACTATTAAAGACCTCGCCATCGATGCTGCAAAATTATGATACCGGACTTCTAGCCCAAACATCCAGCTCAGGGAACCATTCAAATATGAGAATTTTGAGCTAGCTGCCAGCCGATTGAACCTTTATGGGGAACGCATTCTGCAAGCAGGGCCATCCTGGTTAGGGTATCGATTTCGTAGTCCAATTATTTGGCACCCTGCACCCGGATATCAGGCCTTGTATGAAATGCCTGCAGGTCAAATAAATCAGTTCTTTGATGCTCTAGTTGCTCATCACGGTTGTAGGCCTCCTCACGAGGTTCCCTCTCCGGCCTATTCTCTTACCGCCTTGCATGTCAACTATAATGTTTTCATGAGGGCATGAAACAGGGTAAGCAGGGGGGTGTATGGAGCACTTGAAAGGTATGCTTTTGACAAACAATTTAGTGGCTTTTCAGTAACATTTGTAACCTTTTCTGCATTATGAACTCAAAGAAATAAATAATTTTAATAAAATGTGTAAGAATTAACATAGGAAGCTTAATCGTTGATAATAGTCATTTTTCTATACAGGGAAAGGTGGAAACGAAGAGTTGTCATTCAAAAGGGAAAGACAGAGGAGGAATAACTGTTGTCCCTCTAGAAGGGAACCGAATGCAAACGAGATCGAGCAGATCGAAGCAGAATAACCTAAGAAGGAAAGAAGGGATACCAATTCGGCAAAAGAGGGAAAGAAAAGTAAAGGATTAACAGCTTCGTGAATCCGTCAGGATCTTTGATCCTGAGGGATCACTGTTTTACTTATTTTTGTTACCTAGATATCCCCGCCATTACTTTTATATAAAGGAACAGCATCGTTAAGCAAAGGGACTTCTGTTTTTGTAATTTTTAGTTTCAGACAAACTTTGATCATCGAGTTTCACTGAGATCTGGTTTACTGTACGTTTGTTGATGCGTTAATATAAAAGACTTGGTGTTTATTTCATCTTTGCGTCTGGAGTAATCTAAGGCAATGTACCATTGGAAGCTAAGGGCCCGGCTCCGAAGGACACTTGCTTTTGTATCATTATAACTTGATTTATACGTGGTTTGCTTATCTTTATTATTCAATAATCTGATATACCTTTCATATGCTATGCTATGCTCTGCTACGATTAATGCATTAATGGTTTTTCTCAAGAAATCTGTGTAATGACTCTGCATTGTATGATTGAATCTTTTCAGAGTTGATCGCATGTTTTTAGTCTAGACCAGCTATTTCTATTACAGAGCGTCTATACTAAATATTATTGTTATTGGATTCATTTGAAATCCTGATTATTGGAATCCGAAAGTAATGTTATTCTATTTGGAAACATAGTCGTATTATCCTTAATTGTCAGATTACTATATTAATGTGAGGTGTGCATATATGGTCGATTACTGTCGTTCCATAATTCACCAATGAGTGTTGTTCCATAAAGTGCATTCCATCTAGTTTGCTTTAAAAGAGAAGATTGTTATTTCATCGCAAAGTGTGAGTTTGGTTCAATAGAGCAAGTTTGGTTCTGACTCGCAAGATTTAGTTCTTTTGATTGCTGTTCCATTTACTGTTGTTCCATTTCCTATTTGTTGTTCCATTTTACTTACTGTCGTTCCATTTACTTGCATTCACTGTTTTGGTGTGAGAGAAGGTCTAAGGCTATAGTGAGCCTCAGCAGTCGCTGCCTAGCTCCCAGACCTATGGTCCATGCTCTAATTTCCTTTTCATCAGTTTCTAGAGGGATGGGTTATCGCTTCCGTACCCTTGACTGATAAGCTGTCTTGTGTGATTTTATCTTTTTGGAGTAATTTAGTCATAGTTTAGCATCTGTTTACTCTTGTAGTTCCTGAACGCTATACTACTAAGCATTACTCAGACGAATAGCCTCAGATTGAGTTACTCTTTGCAATAACAAAATGTTCCCGGATTGACTTATTAATGTGGGATAATTAGAGGTGTGGGAGACCCTAGTTATAGCTCTACACAACACAATCGACACAAGTCGATAATCCACAATTGACACAAGTCAATAAGCATTGTGTGACACAATCGGTAATGTAAAAAGTGTGCTCACAAGTGACACTAGTCGACCAACAACAAGATACATTTACAAACACATATGCATGTATCATGTACAATGAACTATATACAGTTCGACAAATACACCTACAACCTCTATGTATGGGTGCAACTTCAACTCTTTTTTTCAAAGACCAACAAGTACATCAACACAAAAAACAACTTGTGGGTGACAAAGAGCTAAAATCAAAGACATTGCTGCAATAATAGTGAGTACCATACTCATCTTTTACCTCCATGGCGAAATTTTGCAACAACATAAAAAAAAAAAAAACATGCATACATCCGAAATTTACATATGTACAAAAGGAGTATGTATTACTGTGTCAAGAAGTCCATCCACTTCCCACCAAGCCACTTCCATGGCAACTTTTGCTGCTGCAACTTTTCCTCATGTGAAACTTCCCTTTCCACATCAATAATGGAATATGTGGTTTCACCTTTCCCAATCTTCTTGTCCTCTTGCTGCATGTGTGTGGGATGATGAGTTCGATGTAAAGTCCAACAATGAGAGACAACATGTCCCTTCTTTTGGCAAAAAGTGCAAATCTTATGCACCTTCTTTGAAGGTAGTCTTGTCTTCATCTGTTTCCTATATGCTTTCTTCCTCATCTAGCATCTCGGAACATGATGGTTAAATTGACCACAATATGTACAAGAAAACTTTCTTCCATTAAAGCATGTAAAATTTTCATGCCTTGCAGAAACACAATCAAATTGATCATGAGAAGATGTATACCTCTTTTGCTGCTTTGCATGTTCATCCTTTTTTCCTTCATGAGGAGATTAACTAGTAGAGGCTCCAGTTTTCGATTGCAGACTAAAATCATCGTTCTTGTCTTGAAAACTGCCTAAAATTGCATGCTTGCCATAAGCTGCATGTATACCATCTTCTTGCTGCAACAAAGGCTTAAAGCAATGGCAATCAACTTTGAAACAAATTTGACATATTCGCCTCATGGAACTTGGAACAAAATTTCTCTTTGAATTAACCTCACCTGCCTTCATGGCTTTTGAGTCTTCGCCATTAGATTACACATAACCAAGTCCAAGATTCTTGGGTCGTTCCTCAATAGAAAGGGGTTCAATCATGCCTTGTGCATGCTTTCCTAATCCTTTGCCTTCATAACCCATCTTAATCATTAACTTGGACCCTACTCCCCTTGTATGCTTTTCGAAAGATCCAACACATCTTTCTAGAGAGGAAAGTGAAGACAAATCAAAATAGATTACCTCTTTCTCACACATGTTCTTGGTTAAAACCTCTTGGGCTTGATGAAGCTACAACTCCATATCATGCAATCTTTGAAGAATTTCTTCCTTCTCCTGCTTCATGGCCAACAATTTCTCACGAAGCTCTGTGCTTTCTCTTCTATCCTCAAACATGATCTGCACCATATCCTTCAATATAAGGAATTCACACTTCATATCCTCATCGAAGAACCTTGTGAAGGAAAAAAACTTCACTTGTAGAAGTTGTCATTATGATGTCAATGAACAAATTAACTTCAACAATGTTCTTAAAGATTTTCAAAACAAATGAGAAAGCTTTTTCACTCAAATGTCTTTACAGCCATCACATATTCAAGCAATCAACAACACACAAATCAAGTGAAAATCTTGTTCGAGAAGCCAACAACAAACCAACTCAAGTGAAAATATTTGATTGGTTTTGAGGTCCTTTGGGGTAAGGAAAATATCTTCTATTCCTTTTTGTCTTCTCCAAGACTTAGCTAATCAGTAGCTATTCCCAAACTTTAGCAAACTCAAACAACATGCAGTTTGCAAAATAGTAAAGAAGTTAATCTTCTACAATGCTTTAAACACCTTTCAAGCTATACAATCAAGCTATTGTGATGTCAATCAAGCAAAGCAAGTGCTCTGATACTAACCTAATCTGAAAATGGAAGGTACTTGAAAAAGGGTGCAAGGTATCCATTTTCATTTATGTAAATGAGTGCAAAAATACTCCAAGTTTAAATCTGAAAATGTGAGAAATTATCTCTAATACAGAGATAGACTGTAGGGGTATTCACTGGATATGTCACCTCTAAAGAAAGGATGAAATCCAGAAGCTACATGTCCCTCTATAGACTATGCCTAAAGAAATAATAGAAGTAAACACTCAAATTTAATTAAAAAGAAACCTTGCTTGAACTTGACATTATGCGGAATTTTAGCTTGAAAGAGGTGTATGTCTTTTCTTCTGTATATGTGTTTTAAGTTCATTTGTTTTTGCTGAAACTTAACATATATATCAGCAACATAATTCAGCCATAGAATATCAAACACAACAGCAATATAACATAGGATTTCACCCCAACTCTTGGGCTACATCTCCTTTGAGCTTTGTCGACATGACTAGACTCTTTGCGATTAAGGTAATTAAATTCTTTTACAAGCTCCACACTTAATCACAATGAATCCAAAAATGATTCAAAGGGCTGAGAATACCATTTTAAATCCCTTTAATGGTTGTCCAATTCTTGCAAACAGCTTAAGGCTTCCATGGACACACATCCTTCTATCAATGCACTACGCTGCTTTGAGCTTCTAAATACAACAAACTCCCTCATATTCCTATTTCTGTCATTGAAACCACTACTACTATATCCAATAATGATCAAACACCAAATACCAACTGATTATTTGCTTACATCAAGCACAACAACCCCAAAAATTGCTCTCCTCCAAGGTTTGCCTAGGACTGCCCACAACTTCACATCAACTTCTCGAGTTGTAGAAGTACTCAAAATGATATGAAACCACTTCTATTGGTTCAAAAATCACTGAAATAGTTAAGATAGAGTTTTGTTTCATCAGAAACGGCCTCCGGCTGCTCCGATTTCACCTACACACACTATTGGCACCCCTTGGCACTAGGGTCAAGGAAAACTTCTCTGCTAAGTTTTCGATCTCTAAAAGTATTTAATACATTCAAAAACCTATGTAAATGCATTCATAATGATGTTTTAAGTGAAGAATGACCACTAGTTCACTGCCAATGTCCTCTAACTCCCTTGGCTAAGCCCCGCGCTGATGTTGGTCAAATTGACAAAAATGGCCTCTAGAACTTAAATTAAGTTTTTCGGCATTTTAATGTTCTTAACAGGCTCGACAAACCCTCTCAACAAATTCAAAAGGTATGAAATAGCTAAGAATGCATGTTCATTTACCTTAAACAGAGAAACACAGTCCAATTCACAACCTTCTCCTTCAAGGTCCTGATGGCTCCTTCATCTTCTTCGTAGCTTAAACCTCTGAAGATGACCTCTATTAGACTTCAGCCCTGCTCCATTGAGTCCAAAAGGTCGAAGAGACCCAAAATAAAAATAAATAAAAAATTGTATCAAAAGGCGTTTCCTAGCCAAAGTTATGGCACATTTACTCCAACTGCCAATTAGCCTTGAATTAACTCCAGCTAACTTTAGTTAAGTGCCAGTTAACTCCACCAAAATGGCCGAACTGCCAAAATTGGCACCATCGCCAAACCTACCGCCATTCATGCCTTAACTGCCGGTTTGAACTGCAGTTGCGTGGTCACATGGGCAGTTAGTTTGCCTCAAATTGCGCGCCTAACCGTTGACCTGTCAGATTCCGGTGGTTGGTTATTGTGGTTAATGGAGGTGTTTACATGGGAGACCACCATCATGTTGACTGCCAGCATTAACTGCCGCGGGTATTACGCCCTAGTTCCAAGACCTGGGTTCTATGGAGAGGGGGCTGGCCCCCTTTTGGGCCCACCCGGAAATAGTTTCCACCTTAACTATAAGTTTTTCTGGTACCATATCAAGTTCTGTCAATCTGATCTAATGGTAAGACACTGCAGTGGTGGTGGGGAGGTCATGTGTTCAACCCATAGATCTACAACAAAATTTTATATGCCATTCCATTGTCCACCTTGGGGCCACATGGCGGCCTCCAGAATTTCCATGTGGCACCCTTCTATTGGTTGCCCTAAATGGAATATTCCAAGAATATTTTCTAGAATATTCTATTTCAATTTTTTTTAATAAAAAAATTCAAAATTAAAGGTTATTGGGCGATTTTCAAATTGGCATAAATTCTACATACGGTGTCGGTTTTTCGAATTGTTCACGGTGCCAGAATTAGGAAGACGAGACCTATCTAGTCATTCAGGTTTGAACCAGTTCTGAGCACTTTCATTTTTGAGCATTTTTTGACACTTGGTCTTGAGCTCCTGATCAATAGATGTTTATCATAGATTAAATTTTCCTTCTTTCATCTAAGCAACAGAGGATTTCTTTCAAATAGATTCTTTCTTGCAAGTTGAGTAGTTTATTTTTCGATTGTAATTTAAAGTTTAGTTTTATAAGTTTAAAATTGTAATTGCTTTCTAATGATTTCAATAATTTAGAAATTTGTTTATTTTCATTAATGTAGATTTCATTCACATAAAAATTTCCAAAAGACATAAAAATATTGAAGTTATTCCTTTTTTTAGAATTTTAGTTTTTCTTCTTAATTCATTCTTAGCAAGTAAATTGGTTAAGATTTAAAAATAGATTCAACTCACTTAAATTAGAATTTTGTTTAAATCATCATGATCTTTTACATTTCATCAAAAATGACAATAAAAACATAAAATGACAATCATCATAATAAACTGAGAATAAGAATGGCTTCTAGCATATATAGTGCATTGCAATGCATAAGTTTACCAACTCGGTCGATGATTTATGCTTACAATTTAAGAACATTAAATTGACTAAACATTTTGGCGTCATTGCTGGGGAAGTGTAAATAGGAGTCTTTTTCTTAAAAAAAAACAAACAAACAAACTTCAATCACCTACCACCCCCACTATATCACGTGGTGCAATAAGAGCCACACATCCACGTCATGAATTCTTAGTTTTGCAAGTAGAAGAAGAGGTGACAAAGGAGGTAGAAGAAAGGCTGAAGATGATGATAATGAGGAAAATCCTTTTGATTTTCCCATTCAAGAAAATGATATCAATGTTCATATGAAGAACATCCCTCCATCCATACTTCCTAGCTTCAAAGGTATGAGATCAGAAGACCTAGAAACTTTTCTTTTTGAATTTGAAATCATTTGTAGATTTTATGGCTACTCATTACACATTCAAAACTTGAATTTGTTTCCGACAACATTGAAGGATAAAGCTCTTAGATGGTTCATGACTTTAGGAACAAATTCTATAAGGACATGGGATGATATGAAAAGAGTATTTTTAAAAAAATATAAAGATTATTGCATACACCATGACCTTAGAAATGAAGTCTTTAAGATTAACCAAAAAGAGGATGAAAACCTAGAAGACTTAGTGGAGAGATTTACTTATAATATCAAAAGATATAAATTGCATAATTTAGGATCAAACACATTAAAAACTCTCCTACTAAATGCTATAAAGGATGAATGGATTGATCTTCTTAACCTGGTGGGAAAATGAGATGTCTCTCAATTTCCATTTCAAGAGATTTGTGAATTGTGCAAGAACATATCAAGAGGAAAAGAAAAGTATGTAAGATCCCCTCAAGAACCATTTATGACAAGAGTAAGTAAATCGACAACATGATTGGTAAGTCAAACTGAACTTAACAATTTACTAAACATTGTTGGTAATTTAAATGAACAAATTGGCATGCTAAGAATGAAAAACAAGAAAAATGTTGAAAATGTTGCTTTATTTTTCCCTAAATGTATAAAGAAACATTCTTTTCATGAATGTCCACTTGATAACATTAAAATTTGTAAAACCTGTGCAGGGTCACATACTACTGAAGATTTCCCATCATTACCAGGGTTGAAGTCAGTTTGCCAAAAGGATAATGGAGTGAATCAAGCAAAATAGAAACTTTGTTATGTAGCTCCAAGAGGACTATGATAGTCTCATACACCCAATATGATTCAATATCCTTGTGTACAATTTTAGGGTTATGCACAAAAATCCAAAGTAATTGGCAAACACCCTTGCCTTAGCAACCTTGACCATCTCAATCCCAATCTCAAAACCAATCTTGGAAACAGGGTTGGGAAGAGCCATACAGAGGAAATCCACCATGTCCTCAATATTTCCCTCACTTTCCTCAACAACAATATCAATGTTATCCATACCATTCACCTCCACCAAAACATCAATTTCACCCTCAGTTGACCTCAATTCAACCTTTCCCATTACCATGCACATGAACACCCCAAAGATCCATTCCCACTCCACTAACTGCACAACCATTTCGAACACCCAACAATAAAACACCTCAATCCACTTACAATTTTGAGGTATTGAAAAATGATTCACCAGCTGCCATTGAAGAACAACAACCAAAAGAAGAAGACACAGATAATGTCTAAGAATCATGGATGCCTGTCGATAAAGAGAAGTTGTTGGAACCTGAGATTGAAAAGTTTCATGCATATATATCACTAGATTCTATGAATGCAGATCACATATCTGAGGACTTGCATGGCATGATATAAGGAATCCAAGGAAGACAAGATTACATTGAATCTTGATTCAAGGCATTCATCAGATCCCAATGCTCAATTCTTCAATATCTTTCGACATCATCTCAATCAAGGAAATTGGTCTCTCATATACTGGTACATATCAAAGAGTATATTTTAAACCTGCATATGAATTTATCTATCATCTTGTTGCACTCATGGTTCCAATGGAAGTATTCATATGCTTGAATGAGATTTCTTTTTCAAAGAGTAGGACATATAAAAAAATAAAAAATAAAAAAAAGGTAAAGAAAAAAATAAATCCCACTGTGAAAACCAGCTTGCTGGCACAATTAGACATGAGCTTTGCTTGAAAACTAAGCAACTGGCAAGCAACATTCACAATAAGTTTTTCAATTTCATGATGGTTTCAATATTTTATTATGGTTCTTCAAATCATTTTTTATTCTTTGCTCGACTTGGTTGATGTGGGATTCTTTAAGGCCCACCTTCCAATAGATCTTGTCCCATCGACCTCAACACCTTATCTAGGATCAAGATTAGAGATTATTTGGAGCGCCTTGGAACTTGCATACATCAATGGAAAGCCTCCTTGTTGACAACAATGGGAATACAACATTGTCTCTTGATTGTCAGGCCTTATAGGTGACTCGACTTCAACACATTCATTCGTCAATGTCAAGATGCACTCAGGTACCTTGACACTCATTTACATTATCGGTTGATCCGAATTAGAACCATAAAGAATGATTAAACAGAGCCATGGCTATACCAGGTCGAGACAAACTTCAAAGAATTTAAAACAGTGATAAAAAACACTTCTAAACCAGTGGCAATGGCAACCAGCATGGAACGACGAGGACCTTGATCAAGGCGCGCTAACCGAGGCCCATGGAGACTATGCAGGAGGCAAAGTTAACCCCTTGGAGGCCCGAATTAGGAAACAGAGGAATTTTTTATGTGCCATTAGCGCTTATCGCTAATCGCGCATCGCTAGGCGAAATACCTCAAAGAGCGCTTGGTCGCATGAGAGCAGGGAAAACCATGGGATAAAAGGCTAAGAGCTAATGGCGGGACCCGCTCCAAAACCGACAGTATTGATCGAGGGCGTCCATGGGAGGTAAGCAGTTTTGAAGGAAAATGAGTGATTCCACTCAGTGCCTGACATGTGGCAAGCGAAGGAGAGAGGAAACCATTGCTCATTGCATGCTAATGGTCAAGCTAGTCAACCGCGCAGGACGAGTGAATGGCATCGGATCTGGGGGCTTAAGATCTAACGGCTGAGATCGTACCCAATGGAGAAGACAGAATTGATGAGGTAATAAGCCACGATTTAGAAGAATTTGAAGTCCAAATTGACCACCACGGTGGCAAATGAATCATTCCATAACGTAACTAAAGAAACGAACCAACGAGGCAAGCTGGCACAGTTCGCAAGAGGACAAGTGGCCATCCCTATGAGTCTAACAATGACACCGAGACAGGGAACTCCAAGCACAGCTGAAAATAGGTGAATCGACGGAGGCGGAAGAGGAAACGAACTGCCATGAGCTCGAATGATTTAAAGCCATAAACAGAGAACAGAAAATACACACCCAGAGAGGAAGACAAAAACCAGAAAATAGGAGAACTAGTGAAGCAAAAAGAAAAAAGAAGGCAGAGGGCCACGCTGACCAAGGGCAGCATTGAGCAGCAGAGAGCTTGAGTGATTCAAGCCATCCCTAAGAGGATATGTCAGACCAGAGAGGTAAAAGAGCTGGCAAGGAAAAGAGTCTGTGTACTCTAGTGGGTTTGGGAATCCAAGAACCACCTTGCCAGGCCAATCTGTTTCAGGAGACTCATATTGAGCTCTTGCATTGTAAGTCCCTACTTCAAGACACATTAAAAAAAAAGGGCCACCACTAAGAGCTGAACCAAAGATGTAGCCCTGGAGGATAGGGTGAACTCCTTATTAATTTGTTGTGTTCTTGTATTTGCTTACTATATTTCTATGTTGTTTTCCATTCCAAGAGTTTGTGTATTTTCAATCTGATCAATCTGTTGCTTAAATAACATAGACACACACACCAATATATGAGTTTGTAATACCTTCATTTAATAATTCTTAACTGAGGTCACTCAATGGGTGATTATTAGGTCAAGTGGTATCAAAGCTCTAGGCTGTAAGGTTAGACAAGCTTGTGTTGGTTTAGATGTTGAATGCTCACTAGATCAAAGCTCAAATTAGGAGAATGAGAGTTGGTCGAAACTAATCCTGAAATTGGGAGAGTCTATCCTCGGAAGACAATGTCAGAAGAAGGTTCTATGGGGCCAGACCCTCAATTCATAGAGAGTTTCCTAGCTATAAAGTCTATGGTAGAAGAAAAGTACAGGGGCTTTAGAAAGCATAAGCATGAAGATTCATCAGATTCTAAACAAGATAAAGAAGAAGATGAGTCTCATTCCCATGACCACTCAAAAGGAAAAGGGAAAGAGGAAAGCTTTCTCACACCTCCTAATAGCCCTGTGCATAATAAGAAAGCATCTTCGATTAAGCTACATGTTAAATTCGATTTTCCTATATATGATGGAGAGCTAAATGCTGAAAAGTTGGACAATTGGATTAGACAAATTGATGTGTATTGCAAAGTGCAAAACATCGACTCAGAGAAGAGCCAAATTCAACTGGCAAGCCTATGCCTAGGAGGCACTGCCTTGGTTTGGTGGAAAGGCAAGACCCAAGCTGACATGAAAAGACATGGGAAGACTATCTTTGTCTGGAGTGACTTTGTTTCTACAATCAAGAAGTAGTTCTATCCATTGGCCTACATGCAACAAGCCATGATGAGTTGGCAAACTCTTCGACAGTTGAAAGTGCAAAGTGTGCAAGGGTACACTCAAGAATTTAGAAAGAGAACATTGATTCTAGGGATCTCATTAGACTCACCAGAGACTATTTTGAAGTACATTGGTGGTCTACATAGCTACATGAGGCATACCATCCTCATGTTTAATCCCACTAGTATAGATGAGGTATCTGTATAAGCTGTCTAGAAGCTAGAGGAAAGAATGAAAATCTAGAAGTTGGGGGACCATCCCAATCCACTGCAAGCAAGAGCAAGGAGAAAAGAAAATAGAAGTGGAAAGTAAGGAAGGCTAACACTGCATAGAAAAACAAAGCTTCATGCACTCACTATAAAAAGGAGTGGCATGATGATGAGCAATGTTGGATTCTGCATCCAGAACTGAGACCTAAGAAGTCCGAGGACAAGAAGAAGAAGACTGCTGCAGCTATTCAGAAATACTTGGGGTTAGACTCGGGAGATGAAACAATCATTGCAGCCACAGGTATAAAAGGTAAGAATTCTGAAGCATATACTAGTAATTCCGCTCAAACTATTATTGATGAAGAACATGAGAGAAAAAGACATGAGATTTTCCATATTCGAGTTATTTCCAAACATCAAAATATTGATACTTTGTTTGATAGTGGCTCACAAGTAAATTTGATTTCTGAAGCAATTGTAAAGAAATTGTGATTAGCAACTACACCTCAGAAGAAACCATACCCATTAGGATGGTTGAATGAAAAAGCACAACTACAAGTGACTAGACAGTGCAAACTCAAGTTTTCTTTTGGGTCAGCATTTGTAGATGAGGTTGAGTTAGACATAATTCCTTTGGATATATGTGGAATTGTTTTAGGAAGTCCTTACTTGTATGATAGAAAATCCATTTTCTATAGAGCTAAGGACAAGTATCTACTTGTTAAAAATGGAATTGAATATTTTGTAAGAGCTCACAAGCTCAAGAATAATTATACTCTCATAAATTCTGGGCAGATGAAAAGAATGATAAATTCATGCAAACAATTCTTACTAATGGTTTTAAATGAAAATAAACCTAATAAAACCAATGTATTTGAGGGTTGTAATGCTAAGCAGCAAGCTGATATAGAAAAGATTGTTTCAGAGTATGAAGTCCTGTTTCAGGAACCTAAAGGTCTGCCACCCAAAAAGGAAATAGCTAATGATATTATTTTGCAGCAAGATGTTCCATTGCCTAACATTGGAATGTACAGGTTGTCTGCTTTAGAGAATGCTGAAATCAAGAAGTAGGTGCAGGAGTTGCTCGAGAAGGGGTTCATTGGGCCTAGCACATCACCATGTGGGTCACCGATCGTTTTGGTGAGAAAGAAAGATGGCCTGTGGAGAATGTGCATTGACTACCGAGCACTGAATAAGATAACAATCAAAAATCGTTATCCCTTTCCTCGCATAGATGATCTTAAAGATCAATTGAAGGAAGTTGTTTATTTCACCAAGCTAGATTTGCACAGGGGATACCATCAGGTCAGAGTTGCAGAGCAAGATGCGTGGAAGACTGCTTTGAAAACAAAATAGGGATTGTATGAGTGGTTGGTTATGCCTTTTGGCTTGACCAATGCCCCTGCTACTTTCATGAGATTAATGAATGACGTATTCAAGCCTTTTCTTGATGATTTTTTTATTCCGTATCTGGATGACATTCTAATTTTTAGTAAAACATGGGAAGAACACTTAAAGCATGTTAAGCAGACATTAGATGTT
Source organism: Pinus taeda (assembly GCA_000404065.3). Taxonomy (NCBI): domain Eukaryota; kingdom Viridiplantae; phylum Streptophyta; class Pinopsida; order Pinales; family Pinaceae; genus Pinus; species Pinus taeda. The sequence goes on along the minus strand of APFE030763635.1, from coordinate 150,065 downwards.
TTGAAAATAGAAAAACTTTATGTTAAACTCTCAAAATGTGAATTTGGCAAAACATCTCTAAATTATTTTGGTAATATAGTAGGGGGTGGTGAATTGAAAATAGATCCCTCTAAGGTGGTAGTCATAGTAAACTAGCCTAAACCCAAGTTTGCTACAGAAGTGAGAAGCTTCTTAGGAGCAGCACATTATTGGAGGAAGTTCATTTCTAATTTTTCCTCAATTGCAGCTCCCTTACATGCTTGACAGGATTGAACAAGGTGTTTCAGTGGGGAGGAAAACATCAGATAGCCTTCGACACCTTGAAAGAAAAGATTAGTACAACACCTGTACTAGCACTGCCTGATCTACAAAGACCGTTTGAGATCCAAACAGATGCTAGTGACTATGCCATGGGAGCAGTGTTGACATAGCACGACAAACCCATATGTTATCATTCTAAGACTTTTAATCCTGCAGTAGTTGACTATCCTACATATGATAAAGAATTGTATGCTTTAGTTCAGAGTGCAAAAAAGTGGAAATATTACTTGATGGGAAAAGAGACAGTAATACATACTGATGATCAACCACTTCAATATCTACACTCCCAAACTAAGTTGCAGCAATCAAGACACTACAGATGGATGGGTTTTCTACAACAGTTTCATTTAGTCATCAGATATAAAAAGGGCATACATAAGAAAGTTGCAGACATGTTATCTAGAACCATTATAAATGCATCTACTATACTTAAGCATAATTCTGTACTACATGAAAACTACATTGAACAATATGCTAAAGATATAGATTTTAAAGATGTATATGCAACCTTGAGTCGAGGCAAGAGAGTATAAGAATTGGATTATCATGTAAAGGGCTGACTCTTATATCGCTGTGGGAAACTCTGCATTCCACAAACAGAGAGAGTAAAGATAATTAGAGAGGCACACAATTCTCTGATATCAGGTCACTTTGGGGTAAGTAAAACAGTTGCACAGCTGCAAAGATTTTTCTATTGGCCAAAAATGAATGAGACAGTTTCTAGATATGTAAGAGGGTGTACTATGTGTGCTAAAAGCAAGCCCAGCAATAGAAAACTAGGCTTGTACGCTTCATTACCAGTTCATTCTCACCCTTGGGAAAGTGTTTCCATGGATTTTGTTGGAGGACTGCCTAAGTCTAGAAAAGGTCATGATTATCTGTATGTGGTTGTGGATAGGCTCAGAAAAATGTGTATTTTGATACCTTGTAATAAACAGATTACAGTTGAACAAACTGCAAAACTATTCTTTGAACATTTATGGGTTCATTTTGGATTACTCACTTTTATTGTATCTGATCAAGGCACCCGATTTGTGGGGAAGTTTTGGTCAAGTCTGTGGGAGTTGATGGACACCGAACTGAAGAAAAGCACATCTTTTCATCCAAAAACTGATGTCCAGACAGAAGTAGTCAACTGGACAGTGATCCAGTTACTCAGGGGATATTGCAGCAAACATCCTAAACTTTAGGATGAACACTTATGTTATGTGCAGCATGCTTACAACATGCCAAAAGGAAGAAAGAATTCCCTTCCGAAAAGGTCCTCTTGAATTCCCTTAAAAGTATAGTTGTATCCTCCCTCTAAACACATATTTTAATTTAGGAAAAAACAAGATCTTCAAATGAAAATTCATGAAAGTTGAAAATTAAGATATTAGAGTAGTGAATTTAGAGTTTTTCACATAAGATAGAAACTCACAAATTATTGATAAAACTTGAAATAAAAAACATCAGAAATACAAAAAAAAATCGTAATTCATGAAATTTTCATTTGAAAGACAAAGAAATTTGAAATTCCAGCCCTGATTGCAATTACCCGTTATTCCACCCGATCATTCCGGGCAGTTGCAATATTACTGTCCTGATTCCAGTCTCACGACAACAACACCGAAAGAATCTCATGTTTCAAACTCCTAGATGTCAGGGTCCCTAATATCTGATACATATACACGTTCTAAATTCATTAAATGCTTGGAGCCCACAGAAGTAACTAGGGGAATTAATGGTTCTGAAGTTTGTTATACAGTAGTCTATAACGCTACTTTTTGAAAGTTTTTCCGGCAGATTTTTCCGGTGAAAATCCGGCAGCAATTCATTGGAATTCCAAGTTTGATAGCTAGTTTCTGCACAATCAATGGCTCCCAGGGCTTTTTCAGGGCGTTGAATCCAAATATGCAGTTAAAAAACCATTTTAACTGTTAGAAATCAAGATTTAACCTCATTTCTTCCGCCGGATTCCGTCACCGGAATCTCCAAAAAATCGCATTATAGACAACTCCGTTTGTTATATTTTGAAACATTATCATACAAATTTAATGCAGACAGATCATATTAATATGATATTTTAATGTTGCATTTCAGATAACATTAAGATTCTTCAATGTATTAAACGTTTTGGGTGCACACAGGTTGTGCCAAAGTGTAGAATTATATGTAGATTATATCACAAACAGTTCCGAGAGTACCTTTACACGGACTCAGTAATAGAGCATTTAACATTTTAGATACTATTATATCATACGGTGATTATTTTAGTGTTTCTGTTCCAGGCTTCTATTTGTAGTGAAAAGGTTTGCGAGTTTCAATTGCACTTATTTTTATTTTTATTTATTGAAAAATAAGTATTAATGAGATAATTATTTTTTTGGAATATTTTATTAAAAAATAAATTATATTTATTTTAAAATAACGTAATATTATAATAATATATTTATTGAAATTAAATTTAAATAATTATTTGATTAAATTTAAATATATAAGCAGGCTAGTGGTATTTTTTAAATTAAATTTAATTAAATATATATATATATAGATAGATAGATATAAATTTTATTTTTTATTCATTATTATTATTGTAAAATTAGAGTATTCATATTACTATTAAAATCATGGGCTCACATAAAAGATTGTTTCTACTTGTTTACCATTTGGGAAAACTATTTCGGAAACCAATCGTAGACACAAAAGTTTGAAATTGTTCATACTATTTATGATGAGGAACTAACAGAGCAAAAAGTGTAAGTAGTGCTACAAAGAGAACATAAAATAAATTGTAAAACATTGCAAAACTAATGGAAATTATGTTGCTAGTGTAAAGAGGTGCCTCGTAGCATTTCATTTTGTAGGGGTATCCTCTGATCCCAGTGGCCAAAGCTCTCCATCTAAGTTTGATGTGGAGGGATCCATGCTTGTCATTCTTTTGGTTAGAAGTGTGAATTTCCCATTGATTTTTCCCACTTTCTCCATTAGGTTTGTCATGTAGATGAAGATTTCATGTTGAGTATTAACATTATTTGAGAGGACTCTTCCCATTAGAGTCTTGATATGCCAATATAGGTTGACAATTTTCATATAGGAGGCTGGCTCTAGTGGGATTCCAAGTGTCTAGAGTCCAGTCTCTAGTCTCCCAGTCCATGTGTGTGTCAGAAATGTACCTCCGAGATTGTCTTGTTCTTCCACATTAGAAATTTCTCTTTGGACATCCTTAGGGATGATATCCTTGTATCTTTCCATAGTTTCTCTAGTTGCAGACTATGCATGGGTGCCTCGAAGAGTGGGGAGACTAAATTTTGGTGAGGGGGTGGGACCAAAACACCCTCTCTTACCTCGGTGAACTAGTCTAACTAGGCATCGTATGGCCATATGGAGAGAAGGTTAGACCACAAAATAGGAAAAAGGAGGAGGAGCAACACAAAAGCCAAATATGATGGTGGAGAGGAGAAGGATAGAGCAGGAGGGACACTTGAGAGGTTAGGGTGGAAGAGCAGCGAGGCAGGAGAAGGATCGAACAAAAAAGGGAAACAAGAGCAATAATAGCAAGTCAAAAAGAAAGCGAGGGGTGGAGGGGAAGAGCTAATACAATATCAAACCAGCCAAATAAACATAACCTAACATGGGGAGAGAAAGAAAAATACCAATAATACCTACAAAAACAAAGAACTAGAAGTAATGAAATACATAATTGAAGCAAGATTGCAGGGAATTAAAACAAAGAAGCTTAATCTGAAAATGTCAGATACTTTGTGGGAGATCACACATGAGAACAAGAGAGAGAAAAGGTTGGAGCAATCTATGTGCACTATTAGTATCAAAACTCCTAGCCTCATTCTCTCCATGAATCAATTCTATCAAACCAAAGACTCCTACTATGTTTGCCTAGCGTCATGGCTTGCTACTTATAGTCAAAGGAGCTCTTTTCTCACTAGGCAATCTCTTTCTCACCACTTCTCGACATTATTAACTTGTTTCATTCCATAATCCTTCATAATAAAAAACCTTATTCCTTGAATGAGTAAAAGTTTGTGTCGTTGTACCTTCCCTAATCTCCGCACACACCAACTTTGCATCACAACGATATTCATTAAGTTGTCAAATGTTCCTCCCTTTACTAGGGGACAAGGTAGCCATGTAGGATACTAGGTGGAGGCAACCTTCCTTCCCCCTTTATTTATGTGTGTCCTCATCTTGAGGTCGAGTCGAGCACCTCATTCATGCACCCTCTGTGGGGATTGTAATCATGTTCAACTATTTCTCTATAAGTCTTTTTGAGTTTTTCTAGAGCAAGTTGCATCCAATTTATGTTCAAAATTCCTCATCATAACTTAAGCTTGCATTTGCTAACTTCTCTAAAAATTTGTTCCAACTCCTTAAGATGTGCTAGGGAACGAGTGTCATGTAATTGCTCGACTATAATTTCCAAGTTGACTGATAGTCTCCAGCTATTTGTGACTTTGGTCAACCTGGAACTACTTTGGGTTTTTTTCTATCATAGTAATAATTGTTTTGGAATCCCCCTTTGATCTGAGCTTTTCTAGATTTAGCCAATTGGCTATTCTAATTCCTTACTCAACTATGTAGAATTATGTTGCATTGTTGGTATCATTACCTAGAGCTCTAGCATATACATGTAAAATTTCACCCTTCTCATTTTGAAATGCCCTTCTATAACTGGCCAGCCCTAGGCCGCCCTTGACGGTTCCATTAAAGTTTAATTTGATAAATCCATTTGGCAGTGGTTTCCATTTTTTGGGTTTTGTTTGTTAGTGGGCATGAGTATGAAGTTGGTTTGTTTTTATTGATTGATGCAGCCTCATAAACCTAAAAATGGTTGATTCTTCTGCTTCACTTTCTTAGTCTTGAGTGGTTCAAGGGGGGATTAAGATTGTTTCTTTCAATTTTTTGATGATTGAATGCGAAATGTGGTTTAGCTCCTCATATTTGTCCTTGAATATTCTTTTATTGTGATTTTTCCATATCTCATGAACTATGAATCTAGGGAAGAGCTGCCAGGCTCTCTTAATGATGTTTTTTTTGAATGGTGATGATCTCCATTTTTCAAGTGTGGATTGTATGTTGGTTTTATTTCTATCATTTTATCTAAAGACTATGGTTAATATATCCCATAGTTCCAAGGCAAATTGACAATAGTTCAAAAGGTGCTTCACAATTTTTTATTTTGAGCGGGAAAGATTACAATGTGTTGGACCTTAAAATTTTTTGCAACCTATCCCATGCCAATTTTTTTTTCAAAAGAAACCAGATGAAGATTGTTCTTTTGGGCCATAGGTGTGCTTTCCATAGTTTTTTCCATTTATTTTCCTCATTTTGTTCTATTGCACCTATGAGAATATTGTAGGCTTATTTGAGATTGAAATTACATTTATGGTTGTGCCCCCATATGAGTATATCATCTCCATTATGCATTTTGATTTTCTTGAGAGCCAATTCTTTTTCTAGTATTTGGATTGAGTCCATGTTATTGTTGTTGGGCCATTGTCTGCTTTTTCCCACATTGGCTCCATTGAGTTTGTTTTGATGATTGCTTCCAATATTTTTTAACCATAATTTTACCTTATTGTTGTAGATATATTTTGATGCTACTCAAGTCTTCTCTCTGCTTAAGTTTTGCCCATTATTTCAAGGAGTCTTCCCAAAAAAAATCATTTAATTTATTAATATTTAAAATTCAATTCAATTTTAAATTATTAAAAAAAAAGTCATACTTATGATTAAGAACCTATAATTATAACTATAAATCTAATAATATAACAAATATGAATTTTATATTAGAATAAATGTTTACCATTTCACTTTAAATAAGGATTAAGCCTCTCTCCATCTATATAAAAATTTTGTTAGTTTAAATTTTTTAAGCGTTGTTAACTTGTTTTTGTAGTAAAGAGGGTAGAGATATGGTATGGCAAATTAACGTGTAAAACCAATTTCAAGAATTGTGAAAACATATTGTTTGACACTAGATTTGATTGGAAATGCAAATGAGACCTAATTTAGATATTATGCTTCTATTGACTTATTTGAATGTGTGAAAGTCATCTAAGAGATATTTCATTGTGTAAAATAAGATTGTAGCTTAAAACTATTCAATCAAAAGTTTTAAAAGTTATAAAGTATATAATTATATGTAAAATTTATAAAATTGTATTTATGTATGAAGGTTTTTGCAATTGTGTATAAAGACAAAAAGAATGTCATAATAATAACGAGAGGTTATTTAAAAATATTACAACAATTTTCTTATAAGTGATGAAAGAGCAAGTGTCACATCATGTCAAGGGCAAATTGGAATAGGGTGTGATGCCTTTTAGTGTGCATAAGATATATGAGGGGAATATCAAAGGAGGAACCATATTCTAGACCTTACTCCCAATGTCTTAGTGTGAATTCTTTCTCTAGTCATCTAATGTGTTGTTCAACCTCGTTGGATTAATCCCACTTGAAAGAGGCATAGAGAGCTACCTATTTCTTGTTGCATATCATGGAGGTACTCCCAATTCATAAATAGAATGTGAGATTTCATACTCAAGAACAATGAAGTGTACTATGTTGTTCCTCTTCCTTAGACACTCCAAATGTTGCTTGCTTATTAGATACTTCACACTAGGGTCAAGTTCATACGTAGGCTTGGGAGGTCGATCTTCCTAGTCTTTGATGACAAGGTTCTCTCATACCAATTTTAGCCACCCTTGTTCATTTTATTGATAGGGAGAGAGAAATAGTGCATAAAGGAGTGGAGATAGGTTTTAGAGTTTGTCCTATAGTCAAACAATGTTTACCAATTTTAAGTCGCATACATTGAGAAATTCATAAGGTCATCCAATCTATCCATCATTGTCAATCAACTGTCAAGGTGGCCTAATGTAATGTGGCTCAATGTAGAGATGTGTCTAAGGTGGTTCAATTCAGATCAGGGGGATCTTTCTAGATATGATATCCAAATTCCTTGAATATTTGCATATTTCTAGAAATGAGTCTTTTCTTGATTACATGACTATTCTTTTATTTTAGATTACTTTAGTTAAAATAAAATACACCACAAGAATTCTTAAAACACTATGAAATATGAACATAATTACAATATCAAAAGCACCTAATGGAATACCATGAGCACAACATTCACCCTAGAGAAATTTTGTGTGGAAAAAGTTTCAACAAATGAAACATGTGTGCCTTTCTTCATACGTAGCTATCACAAGGTACAATGCAAATATAGAATTTGAACCAAGTCCACTATGGACCTATGAGACACCATAGTATGCTTCAATCCCCTATAGATAATTCTTTCTTCTCTAATTTGCAATCTATCTATTTCTCTTAACGATTATGTTGCTATGGAGCATAAAATCCCTACAATCAAAGTTGAATCTTTTCCTAGACTTTTAGCTAGGTATTTTATTACCATTTCTTGGTCATTGGGATTAGGGTTCTTAATGCTTTTGAAATCTTCTTTGGAAATCCATGTGTTTCTGGATCCACATGTGCAAGTCTTACGTGGTACTAAAGTCAATAAAGTAATTATTCTATAAAAGTGAAACTTCACCCTTTTCATTCTAATTAAACATAAATATTTTATACTGTAAAATTTTCTAAAATTATTATGGAATAAATCCACATGCAAAAGACAAACTAAGGTCATAAGCATCGTTTCTCACTTACTCCAATACTTCTAAGATTGGGCAGCGTTAGACAAATCATAGATTCAGCCAGTGGAGCAATTTTCAGACATAAAATAATCCATGGTGGATATCAGCTTATTTGAAATCTCCAGCAACGATGACCTCCACGTTCTAACGATGTCATTTATGTGCAGATATGACAAGATCATGTTTTGTTGTACTAACACGACTTCATCGTTACAAGTTTATTGCTTATAAAACCTAATTCTTAATTTCTATACTCAATAACAAATGTTTGAGTTTGTATTTAAACAAATGTTTTGTTCGGTCCCTCTACCTTGTCCTCATTACAGTTTGTATTTCTAACATTCTCTGAGCAGCGTGTGGTCAAATGTTTTCACATTATTATAATCTACTGCCAACCAGCTTTGGAGTTTGTTCCTCAACATGTTATAGCAGCCTCTGTCTCCTGTGATATATAAAACAAAATCAAAACAATTATATACTATCAGGGCATTCATGGATAATTCTTAAGGTTGAAGAGTGTGTAGATTAATTTGTTTAAGTGTAGCTTTAACAGTTAGTGTTAAAATTCAACTGAAGGTTTGTTGACCTATTTATTCATTAGTAAGGTATAACATCATTTTCATTTTTTTAACAAGAATTTTATTATTATTATTTGATTAAAGCTGTGAAAATCATAATTTTTTCTTTATTTAAGAAAATTAAAATCCAAAGAAGAATATTCGCCCTCAGAGGTTCCCGTGGAAGGTGGATTGGCCATTGAGGATAAAGGCCAATCACATTAATCAATTGCCAAGTGGCAAACAAGCTACAATTTTGTAGACAAACAAGCTACAGTTTTGTAGGCCCTTACAGTAAAGGGTACTCCGTGATTTCCCTTTCTTTCAATGTTAGGGGTGCCCAAAAGTACAAGTCCTCAAGCTTCTCCAGATGTGATCATGGTTCAAGAAAACCATGTGCTCCATCACCAAAGCTATAGAGACTATGTCTACAGGGTTGAAGCAGTGGGATTTCATTTCTCTCAAAGCAGCCCATCCTTAAGCTTCTCTCTTCAGAACTGATTGGTTTTGACATAATTATAAACCTGGGTACTCGGGACTGTGGGTCAACAATTTATATGGCCCTTATGCCAACAAACTTCCATATTCAGGAATCTAGGATACTGATCTTAACTTTACCCATGAAGATTTTGTCAGCTGTATGATTGAAGACGTTCATCTATTCGATGTGCAGCCCTCAAGCTATTCGATGGTCGATCCTTGGAGGGTGAAATCCTGGATTGGTTCACCGTTCAAGGGGGAGCTCTGATAGTCGTGGGATTAAGCCTTCAGCCCCAATGAAGTTTAACCCTACTTGGGTTCTTGCGGTGGATTATCTGGTTATCATAGATACTCTTTCCAGGCACATTGTCTGAATTCATCTGAACGCTAAATATCCCCTGTCAGATTCATCTTACAATACAATCTAAATTGAGCCCTCTCATCTTACGTACAAAGGGAATGGTAGCTGACTGGCTATCAAAACAGTGGAAGCAGAATCAGAAATAATTTGTGTTGTTTCACTGTCCTTTAAACAATTGGATAGCTCTGAAAATCAAGTTCAGCATCCAGCATAGCTATAAGTGGTGGCTACTCTCTGCTTCTTGGACTTGTCTTGCCTACATGATTTGACTTCCTGGATATTGCCTCTTGTTGATGGAGATCTGGATAAGCAGAGGAGTGTTCTCTCTATTTGGAACCCTCCACCCAATGCAATCTCTCTTTCAAGATGTGAGCAGTAGCTCTGGAAAACACTAACAGTCACCTGCAATCGGAATCGCTGCATGAAGAGAAATTCAATCTCTAAACTGTTGATTTCTTCAGTTGTTAAGCCTCCCACTTTTGCATAGTATGCATTCCTGTGATGTCTGCATCCATGGAATAAAAGAATCTTAGCAACTTAACTTAAAAACCAGTTAAGAAAAAGTTAACAATAATATTTGCGCAAAAATGTTTCTATAGCTCAGCTGACTCTCTGCTATCAATGCTGTCTCTCTGTTATTAATATAATTTTCCTCAATACTGTCACTCTGTTATCAATATCAGGTCAGGTTAATTTTTAGGGATCAAACATTTTAACATCTTTTCTCAAAATTATTTTCCTTATGTCACAAACATCCATCCTGTTAAATCTTTTAAACAAGTAACCCATCTTATATGATAAGCAAATGATGGTTGGAGTGTCCAAAAACTTGAAAACAGTTTATTTCCAAAAACCCTCATAGTGCTGGCAAGCCTATAATAACTATCTATACCATTGAATTCTGAAACACCCTCAATGCCTTAAATGCATAATTACTTGTTTACAAGGAAATCTGAACAGTAAACGATTTAAAATCTTCCATTTAAACTGAACAGAGAACTTACAAGTCATCAAGAAACTTAGTAGCAACCATGACACTGGTGATGAGAAGCCTGTGCACATTAAGTGATGTTAAGCGAAACCCGGGATGGTTGAGCATAAGGCGATCTATATAAGCATAAGCTACAACGAACACAGAAGGGCTGCAGTGTGCATATTTGAAGATCCTTTCCAAATACCTCTGTATGCTCATGGCAGGTATTTGACTTGCAGAGAAAACACAGAGGTCCTCTCTTGAGAATTTTTTAATCCCTGAAGAAAATAACAGCCTCTCATTTCTGGCCACTATTCTTTCAAGCAAAGAAGCTAGTACAGAGAGAATCAGGGGACTTGACCCATCTTCACCCTCTGAACTGTATAGATCAGATGAACAGACAGAAGACAGGTCTGACTCTGAATAGGTTTCTATCATATCTAAAGCCATTTGGGTATTTTTCAGAACTTTCAATCAATGCAAAAAAAAACACTAGACCCTAAGCAAGGGTTGTATCTGATGAACAAGGAAGCCAATTATGGTGGGAGGAAGGGAAGTTGTGGAAGGAGTATTTATAGGTAGAGAGGAAGCGTAATGGGTAATTGGAGAGATGATGAAGAGTGGGGTCTTCCCTTTCTCAACGCAGGTGTCAGGACAACTTTTTAGCGAATCCCTGGGCCAAACATCTCACTGTTCTGATAAATTTGACACCGTCACCAAACAAACCGTACCGGGGCTTCAATGGCGACCCAATGTGCACGTGAATTGGTACTAATCAAATCAGTTGATTGCAGTTTCCAAGATTTGAAGGCCTTAAAATATAGAGCTAAAAGCTGCAAGCTGGAGGACCCATACCGGTACGATCTGATCAGTTGGCGACTGCAAAAAAAAAATGAAAGTGATTGGATGATTCCAATTGGGGCAAACAGATGAGAAGGAACGAAAGGGAGAAGGAAGCAGCGCTTAATGTAAAGTAAAACCCCTAATCGTTCCGTCCACGGAGGGCCATTTCGTACTTCAAAGCTGCTGACCCAACAACAGCTGGTATTAAACATCAGTTTTTAATGAAAGTGCACACATAAATTTGGAGCAGACGTTTTTGTCTTTTCCATTGGAATTGGGACGATATAAGTTTTTGGCGAATTTATGAATATGTCATTATAGTGTGAAGTAGTTATATTTTTATATGATTTTTTTTTTTTTTCTCACTATATATACATATACAGATATAGTTGTTTTTTGACAAATAACTTTTCAGTTATGTATTACAAATTATTATGGAGTAATTTCTAAGTGTGATTTTTTGGAATTTTTGATAGGAATTTGGTGTGATCAAATTTTGATTTCTGGTGTTTAAACTGGTTTTTTATTGTATATGCGGATTCAATACCCTCAGAAACTCTTATATCTTCTATTAGATTAGTTTTGTCGTTCATATTTAATATATCATATTAGAAAAATTAACTAAAGGTGAATTTATGAATCCAAAAACCTGTCATATGACCACAAACAAAATGGACAGAAAAATATATCAAAATTTGATATTTCCTAATGTCATGTATAAGTTGTTTAAATTTATGAATTTAAATTGTAATTTCTAATGCATAAATAAATTCAACATCTTAAACAATTTTTAGTGCAAATTATATCACTAAAACTTACAATTCTAAGAAATTATTGCCCTCTTTCAATCAAAATTAATAGAAAAAATTACTATAAATTTAATATGAAAATTGATTTCTAAAAAAGTTTTAAAAAATATAGAATGCTACTTAATAGGTCAAATTTCATTTTTTCCCCTTAGTATTTTTGTTTCGCAAAGTCGTCAAGCTGAAGGGAAAAAAATTTAACCATGTTTTTTATTGTAATGGTTTAAACCATAGCTTTTGTTGTTTTGCAAATTTGTTAGGATAGACGTATTTAATAAACATTAAAAAAAATAAAGTAATTTTTGAAATCATAGTTTTTTCATAATTTTTTAATTTAACGAAACAAATATATATATTTTTGTTTCGCAAAGTCGTCAAGCTGAAGGGAAAAAAATTTAACCATGTTTTTTATTGTAATGGTTTAAACCATAGCTTTTGTTGTTTAGGATAGACGCATTTAATAAACATTAAAAAAATAATAAAAAAAATTGAAATCATAGTTTTTTCATAATTTTTTAGTTTAACCAAACAAACATATATATTTCATATGGGAAATTAAAATCAAAATTATTATACTAAATATATTAAAATATATAATTGATTTGTAATTATTTAAAATAATATTTCTAATTAAATATTTGTATTCGTATTTTATTAATAATATTTATTTTTAAGGTTACAGAAGGTCACAGCCAAGCCAGACACCAAATTGGTGTATGAGATCCCCTGATTGTGAGACAAGGGACGATTTGATTGCTAAGTCTACTAAGGCATACATACTCTACCCCCTTTGGTTTTGACCATGACCTCTTAGCAGGGAACACATGCTCTTAACCATTAGGCCCACTCAAGCTGACTACTAAGTCTACGAAGGCATACATACTCTACCCCTCTACTTTTGAACCTGTGACCTCTTAGCAAAAAACACATGTTCTTAACCATTAGGCCCGCTCAAGCTGTATATTATAAATTATATTAAAATGCATATAAAATTATTAATATGAAATTATTTAAATTATACATAATATTTTTAATAAAATATTTTTTAACAAATTCAAAAATGATTTAAATTTTTATATCTTAAATGTTTTTGTTTTATTAGGCTTATATATTAAATGCTTTTGTTTTATTGTTTTATATATAGTAGACTTGTAAGAAAGATATAGACTTTGGAATATACATTGAATTGACAAATTATATGAACTGTTACATATTTTTTTTAGAAATTATATTATTTTATATTGGGTCTTTGTGTCTATAATTATTGGGTTGGTGGTTTTTGTTTATGGAATATTTTTAGTACAGTTTGCCTAACTTTTTTATTATCTTCTTTCATACCGATATTTATATAATTAATGATATTTTATGTTAATTTTTTTTATTAATTTCTTTATTCCATTCATTTTTTTGATATCAATCTTTTATTTTTGATTTATTTTAGATATCAATCTTTTATTTTGACTAGATTATAAATATTGATTTCTATACTTTATTTTGAATAAATATATTACAAATAGATATAATGTTATCTTTTAATAATAACATATAAACTATAAAAAAATTACAATTATATTTAGGTTTTTGAAATTTTATTATTTATAATATTTTTTAATAATAAATAAAAATAGTATTTATTTCTTGTTTATTGGTATTTTCTCACTTGGATTTCTAAAGGAGTTTTAAAGCGCATAAGGAGGGTTTGCTATAAAATTTTATTGTATGTTTCTAATTCTAAGACCACTCTCCCTGGTGTGGTGGGAAAGAATAGAAAATCCAAAGGCATTCAGAGGTTTGGATCTAAAGAACATTTTCCATTTTTCTCATGCTCTTGAAAGTACATGTGGCTCACATCTTCTCACTACTTAGAATCTTTGGACCATGGTTGTTATTGACAAATATATATGACCCCTTACGGTAGATGATTAGGTGTGACAATAAGATAAACCTTGTCAAAATATCTTTGTAATCGGGAGAGATTTATTGAATATTTTTAAACTATTTGCAGTGGTCTTGTTTGGCAAGTCAATTTGGGTCTTCGGGTTTGTCTATGAATTTACCCATGATTGGGCTCTCATTGTGATCATATCCTCCCAACCCCTTTAATTGATTTTCTTTGTGATCATGGGATTTCAAAACTCGCACGAATTCTGAACCCAACCACTACATCCATATGGTGTCAGGGGTGGAAATCAGAGATTGGTCTAGGCATTCCCACGCACTTCATTGAACAATGGAATATTTATATCAATTCCTTAAAGGTTGGTCATGTTCGTATCACAGATAGGGATGATGAACTTGTTTGGGCTAGTGCAAAAAGCATATAAATACACCAAAAGTTGGTTACACTTCTATTTCATCTGAACAACTTCCCAATGTCACACAATGGTGGTGGAAAATTGTGTGAAAATCAAAATCCACCCCAAAGGCAATGATTCTTATGTGGTGTATTATGAATAGGAAGGTCCCAACGTGGGAATTTCTTCAAAGGTGTTACTATGTTTGTCCTAGCTAGTGTGCTCTTTGTCACGACAATGGAGAATCTATTTATCACCTTTTTCTGAATTGTTCTTTCACTCGGAAAATTTGGGATCATTGTAGATATGTGGAGGCACAAATTGGTCCCTAGCAAGGCCCTTCTATTGATCTGCATGGCTTCACTGGCTATCGCTTACATCCTCTCACACTATTAAATCTCTTCCTCTTATAATCCGCTAGGGAAATTGGATTGTTTGGAATCGAGCCATCTTTCAAGATCATGTTTCTTCTCCAAAGTCTATAACAATTGAAGCATTGGCCATATTTAACCACTTTCCACAATACAAAGACTCTCAAAGGGTTCATCTTATTACTGATGTGCACCCTGACATGACAAAATTTTGGGCATTTTTTGATGATGCTTCAGTTAATTCGGGCAACAAAGGCAGGGGCAGTTTTAACCTTTTCCTCTCAAACACTTCATATTTTCATGCCTTTTTGGGATTTGGTGTTGGTTCAAACAATTATGTTGAACTTCTTGCTTATTAGAATCTACTTGCTTTCGCCTTAGAATAAGGCATTTCTCATCTACAAGTATATGGTGATTCAAAACTTGTGGTCAATTGGTTAAATGTTTCAAAACCTTGTAGAAATTATTAATTAGCTCCTATTCTAGATTAGATTCTGAGGTTGAAAAATATGTTCTCGTTTTTCTCTTGTCATCATATTTATAGGGAGCTAAACTAGTGTGTAGATGGTCTCTCCAAAGAGGCTCTTTCTTTGGATCAAGATTATTAGCAGATATCAAAATTCCATGAGGGCAGAGTGTCCACATCTACTCATAGTCGCTACTTTGATCCAACATTCAGATAGCTTTCATGATTTGATCACAAGAGCATGCAATCATGCTCTTCATATTTTTATAGCTTTCGCAGTTCTAACCTTTTCCTCTCAAACACTTCATATTTTCATGCCTCTGTGGGATTGGGTGTTGGTTCAAACAATTATGCTGAACTTCTTGCTTGTTGGAATGTACTTGCTTTCACCTTAGAATGGGGTGTTTATCATCTACAAGTATATGGTGATTCAAAACTTGTGGTCAATTGGTTAAATGATTCACAATTTTGTAGAAACTATTAATTAGCTCCTATTCTATATGAGATTATGAGGTTGAAAATTATGTTCTCATTTTTCTCTTGCCATCATATTTACAGGGAACTAAAATAGTGTGCAGATGGCCTCTCCAAAGAGGCTCTTTCTTTGGATTAGGATTATTAGCGGATATCCAAATTCCATGAGGGCAGAGTGTCCACATCTACTCATAGCTAGTACTTTGATCGAACATTCAGATAGCTTTCATGATTTGATCACAAGAGATTGCAATCATGCTCTTTATATTGTTACAGCTTTCATGATTTGATCGCAAGGGATTGGGATCTTGCTATTTATGTTTTTATTTTTGCACTATGTTTTTTGTGGTATTGCTACTATCTGGTTACATATGGACTACGGCTCTTTCTCACATTTTTAATGCACTCACTCATTGGTGAGCTTTAGATAATTTTGTTGTGTATATATATATCACAAAATTAGAATCTTTATTCTCTTTTAATTTAAATTTTGATTTTTTTATAATTAAAATTAATATTTTATAATATTTCATTAAGATTTAATAAAATACAATATTGTAGATGCCCATGACATTCCAAGAGATATGGGTAACTAGGATATCCATGTAGATATCCCTTATTGAGCATATATATAAAAAAGGTGGATAAAAAAAAACACATGAATTTCTTCCTTTATCAAAGGAATCACCAAAACAAATTGTTTGTCAACCATCCAAGGCCTCAAAATAAATCTCATATGTATCTTTAAAAACCTCTAGACCTGTGTGAAATTTACATCCTATCTTAATAGTATTTAAGTTTGTATAAATAAATCTCAACAACAACAAAAAAAACAATTTTTAATTTTACATTTTTAAAATTAATTTTTAATTTTTAAATATTATGGAATTTCATAAATAACATTACAAAAAATCACAAATCAGTTTTAAAATTTTGTATCTTCTTTTATCGCCAAAAAAATCACAAATATGTACCAAATATTCCATCCTAGAAAAAATACTTCCAAAAACATACTGCCAATTAAATTAGATTTAACAATACCTTTGATTCATTTCAACTTTAATTATGGCTTTCCAACTTTGAAAGACTAAGTGTTTAAAAACTTTCCATGCAAGCTATACTCATTAAAATTTACATTTTCAATTTATAAACTTTGATAAATGGATATAAATGAGAAAACTTTTTATTTTAAAAAATTATTTGAACCAATCTTATACTATGGAAATAAGAATATATTTTTCCTCTAAATTTATGAGGACCAAACCACTACACCATACTAAAACTAAAATGAGAATGTCTGTATTTTTATAATAGATTTCACATTTATGAAATTTAATGTATATGAACAAAGTGAAATAGTTCACCTTATTCCTACTCATCAGATTTTTCGGAGATTTCAAAATTTACTAAACAAAAATGAGTATATAACAATTCCGAACCAAGCCAGATCATCTATTTTCACTGTAAATGTAAGCTTCCAAAATTGACACGTAGAGTGTTTATAAACTTTCCATACACACTATAACGGTGAAAGTTTTATAACTTTGGTAAATCGACGTGAGGGGAGTTGTTTATAATGCGATTTTTTGGAGATTTTGGTGACGGCGGAAGAAATTGAGGTTAAATCTTGATTTGTTGCAGCTAAACTGGTTTTTTAACTGTATATTTGGATTCAGCACCTTGAAAAACCCCTGGGACGCTTTGATTGTGCAGAAAGTAGCAATCAAACTTGTGATTCCAATAAATTACTACCGGATTTTGATTGGAAAACCCCACCAAAAAAACTTTAAAAAATCAAACAACTTCATAAAGATTTTGATCCAAACTCTCATCATGGCTGACAGATTCATATGCACCGAAAAATGTAAGTGCAGCTGGCCAGAAGTTATCAGCCAGCTCGTGATCCAACCGGCGTGGGCGTTATATGTAACCATAAAATTCAATTAAAAAAATGTTTAACAGTCAAATTCAATAAAAAAACATACGTAACAATCAAATTCAATTAAAAATTATATAGTGCTCACAGACCCATGTCAGTGTCGTGTCGTTGATGGCAGTGTCAATTAGAAAAATGATAAACTGAGAGATGTCAGTGGAAGGAAAGATTTGGGAAACTTCAGCACGCAAAATCTGGTTGTCTGATCACAAAGATAATAATATTTATAATAACAGAATTGTTTTTAGTATGATTTTTTTTTTTTTTATAGATTTTAAAGAAATTAGACGTAAAAATTTATTATAAAAACTTCAAAAATCACACTAAAACAACTCCTCTAACAACCCAACAAACAAATTTCCTCTACTTATATTATATGTTCAACACTACCAATCAAATCGACAAACAATATATATAATCAGAAAACCTCATGTGTTGAATGTGTTCAACATATATAGTCAAGTTGGCAACCTCCTCATAAACAGTGGGGAACCTTTTCCTGTGTTCAATGTAACCAACCAAGTTGGCCATTTCTATGTAGAGTTGGTGGAAAACTTTTCATTGGTATTAGGTATTAAGTCGACTGATTTCAAGTGGAACCTCGCCTTTATGTCCAACACTACCAGTCAAGTTGACAATTTGTATGTATAATCTCCATGTGTTCAGCATAACTAGCCAAATTGGCAACCTTCTCATAAATAATATGCATGAATAACCAGCTGGAATCTTCAGATGTGTTCAGCGTACCTAGTCAAGTTGGCCACTTTTATGTGTAGGGAGTTAAAACCTCTACATGTGTGCATTATAATTATTCAATTTTATATGTAGTGAGTTAAAACATCTACATGTGTGCATTATAATTTTCAATTGTGCAATTGTAGGTATAATTGGAAAAAATATTGAGTTTTTCTCATTTCCCTTGGGTGTTTTTCAAACCAAAAAAACTTTTTTTTGTGATGGAATATGTTTTAGCTTGCTTTTTTCTTTTTTCCAGTTTTTGTCATTTTTAAATGTTATATTTTTACAAATTTTATGTTTATAATTTTATAATTTAAATTAAGTTAATTATATATTAAGATATCCAATAAATTTAGAAATATTAATAATTGATTTTGTTGTATTAAATAGAATACAATTTGTATGGGAGAAATATTTTTCAAAATCAAATTACATAAATAAAGTTAAATGATTCATTTTATTTTTGTTTGGAGAATAATTTCGGCAAAAATCACATAAAAATTGTCTACATGTTTCAAACCAATCAGTATGGTTCATTTATATCTTATTTAATATTATTTATTTTTATTAGATTTCCAAATCTAAATAAACATTTTACTCTATATTCATTTTTTCAATTAAATAAATAAATTTTGTTATTTTTTATAAATAACATTTATCTTTTACAGATTAATCATTTCAAGCCATATAATGTAATTCCATAAATCACGTTCTGTGGTATGTTTTGCAGATCTATTTATTTCAAACCACATAATGTGGTTCATTAATAAAACTCAAATAAACCACGTTTTGTGATTTAAAACAGATCAATCTACAAAACATAAATATAATTTATCCAAAATAACTTATTATAAACCTTATGAATAAAAAAAAACCTTCACTCCCAAAAATTTGTTATGCATTGAAAAAAAATACCATCTTCTAATAAATTAAATATATTCCTCTAAAGCTACTGTATATGACTTCTTGTGCTCATAACTGATAGCTCCTCTGACTAATAGACACGCTGGTCCTCTCTTAACAAAATAAATAAATGTGGGTGCCGAGAAAATCACCTCTCATCAATTCTAACAGATTTGATGAGAAGCTTCTTCCTCTCTATTGCATTGCAATTTCCTTTTATTCCACTGGATCTTTGTGCACAGATGCAGTACTAGTGTCCTGTTTCCAATCTCAAGACAACAACATCAAAAGACTGAAAAGTTTCAAATCCCTAGATGCCAGGCTATCTCTGATCACATATTTTGGTCATACATGTACCAAGGTAAAAATTATTAAATGTTAAGTCCACATATCCCAGAAGTGACTATGCGAATTAAAGGATAGGTGAAAATGTATTGAATTTTGTTATATTTTAAAACATTTATGTAAAGGCACATATAACGCTGAGACCCATATTTATATTAATATAATATTTTAATGTTATGTTTCGGTAAATTGAGGTTTTCGAAGTTGTCCTACAATTTCCATGCAGACAAATCATATTAATATAATATTTTAATATTGTATTTGGGAAAATTTAAGATTCTCCGAAGGTATATACCTTTTGGGTGGTTGGACTTTTTATATAGGGAGAGTAGACATGTAATTAGAGTCCAGATTTGTGAGCGTTGGAAAATAAGTAGTAATGAGTTGATTATTTCTAGAAGTGTCTCAATGTTGAATTGAGAGATTGTGCAACTACTCTTAATAAAGAGTGGGTAGTCACTGTCAGCAACAAGTACGAATTCACTATCAACAAGGATTGCACTGTCATTGTTAGCAAAGATTGCACAATCACTGTTTGTAAAGATTGTATAGTGACTATCTCTTGTAGTTGCACAATTACTATCTATCAACAAGAGGTGTACTTGCCTTTCTCCCAAGAGTGCGCTCTAATTGTCAACGCTCCACTATATCCAAGAAGTGTGCAAGGACTGCTTAGGAGAAGTGAGCAATGAAGGCATCAAGAGCTAGGCATGTGAAAGCATGAAGTGTTGACACTTACTTTTCTAAGGGAACACTTGAACACTTAGACAAACATGACGACACATGACTTTGATGGCTCAAGGCGACAGTTCACATGATGACTAAGGGGCTGCAAAACTTAAATGAAGGCAAACTTTTGGAGGGGGTTGTTGCAACTACAACACCCTACCATTCACTTAATAATTATCGATAATTTTTGGTTTGTGAGTTTACTTGTAAGTGTATTTTGTGTGGTTTCTAAGGTATGTATGTGGGGATTTCGTGGTGTAGGAGCATCCAGACTTAGCTAGCAATGTGAAGGTTTGTTCACATGTTGTGGCTAAACAAGTGAATTTCATTGACCTGATGGGTCAAAAATCAGTTTTAGTGAGAGGGTTTGATCTCTCAAGAAATGAGTTGTATTTCATTATTGTAATAAGTTAGGAATTGTCTTATTTAGGCTCAAAGATGAGTTGTTAGCATAGGTGTGAGATAGAGCTATAGATTAGAAGATTTGTTGTTAGATTTATTAAAAATAGGGATTGCTTTGTTAGATACAGTTAGAGTGGTATCCGACTTATAAAAAGGAGGAAAAATGTAATGAAAGAAGAGAGGATTGAGGAGTGGATTTAGTAGAACGAGAGCAAGATAGTGTGTGGATTGTATTTTGAGACATAGGTCTTTATTTGTGTAATCAGGCCCAAGGCCAAGACTTTGTAACCCTTTTATTATGAATGAATTGATGTTGTGCACATAATTATATACATGCAGCCCGTACAGATCCTCGAATGCTTGTTTTTCTCTATATTCAGATGATATTGGTGCTGGCTCTGTGTTTTTTCCTAATTTATAATAGAAATATTGTGTTAAAAGATCAGCCGGTGAGCTCATTCCATCGTTTCAGTTCCGCAAGCGGAAAACCAAAATACACTAAGTATCGGGCACAAAACACATTCAGATTTAGAATCTGGACTTCAAATTATTATAGGCAGAAGTTTTTAACGCTATCGGGTTCGTGGAACCCACATTGCATCGCTCCAGTGTAAAAGAATTGACTTGTTGCATCGCTGAATTCCGAAATCGCAACATAACCGGATCCGAAATGTTATAGAGAACGAGTTGATAGTCTATTGGGTCCGCAAGCGATATCGCATCGCCGCTTTAAAGCGCGAGGTGTCTGGTAGTTGGACTTTGCGACTTGCGATCAAACCTCAATCGTTGGATCGCGATCAATCACGATCGTTGGATCATTGGACAAACCTGCTACAGTGGATGGTTATTGGGCGCATGGAAAGCCGTAAGCGGTTTTAAGTAGTCTGGCTTGATTCCATTGAGGAGGTGCCACGTAGCAAGGAGGAATAGAACAAAACCATATATTGGGTGGTTAAACCCCGATATATTGTCCCACCCAAAATATTTGACAACTGTCAGATCTCACAGTTCCAGATCGACGACCATCAACGCTCGGTGCATTGGATTTCACATACGATAAGTGCGCCAATAAACAAAAGGTAAATATTAATGTTTTTAGTGGGTTTTCAATGTATTTTGGTTAAAAGGGAAAACAATCAGATATAGTTAAAAAGGGTGATCCGTGGGGTGATTTGGGGTTTTTGTGCATCCCGCTTCTGCGCTGCGTCATTTGTGGTATCGAAGCAGAAGGAAGGGTTGTTTGCAGCGAAAATGCTGCCAAGGAGAGGCATTGGTCGAGGAAGACCTAAACCAAATGAAATTCTACTGGAAGAGGTACAGAGTCTGCATATGAGAATGGAGACAACTAAGACTACCCAGAGAAGAGCACTTGATGAAGGTGATGAAAGTTCTTCAAAAGAATCTCCTGTAGAGGAGTTAGTAGACGAAGAAAATGAAACTACCAAAGTCATTAAGATGTTGGTGAAAGTAGGAGGAAACCTAAGGCGGAAATCGCTATGTATGAAGGGAGTCTGAACGCAGAAGAGCTAACGTATTGGATCAGATCCTTAGACCAGTATTTTGACTATGAAGAGATTGATGAGGGGAAGAGGGTGAAGTTTGCAGTTACCATATTGAAGGGTCATGTAGCTATCTGGTGGGATGAGTTACAGACATCAAGAACGAGGAAATGGCAGTCCAAGATCAGGTTATGGGACAAAATGGTAAGTACAATGAAAGCCAAGTTTTGGCCTAAAGACTATCATTTGAATCTTTTTAAGAAATTGCAAAATTTAAGGCAAAAAGGAATGTCTATTAAAGAATATATAGAAGAATTTTATAGATTGAATATTAGAGCAGGGCATGTAGAGGATGATGTGGAAAAGGTAGCTAGATATATTAATGGCTTAAGGTATGACATAGAAGATGAGATTAGCTTGTTAAGTCTAAAAACTGTTGAGGATGCATATCAATCAAGTTTGAAGGCAGAAGAGAATATATTGAGGAAACATAGTCAAAGGAATAGAGGAAAAAGCTCAGTAATAGGTAGAGGAACTACCAGACCAAGGGGAGAACAACATCAACATGAACTAGGAAGCTCAAGTAGCAGACCACCACAAAAGGGAGACTCTAACAGAGGAAGAGGGCGAGGAAGAGATGTTCGGTGTTATACATGTGGAGAATGGGGATATATGTCATGGGATTGTCCTCATAATAAACCAGCAAGTCAGAGGAATGCGAATGTGGCTGAGGCAAAGGCAGAACCACCTCGACTTATGGAAAAGGAAGAACCCCCTGAGGTAGGTGAATCTCTGTTATTGAGAAGGACTTTGCTTAGGGCAGAGCCGAAGATTAGAGAACCATCAAAAGGAAGAATTTATTTAGAACTACTTGTAAATCCAAAGGTAAGTGTTGCAAAGTAATAATTGATAGTGGAAACACTGACAATCTTGTTTCTACAGAGATGGTGCATAAGCTTGGACTAGCCAAGACCATGCACCCTACTCCTTACAAGGTATCATGTTTATTGAAGGGACGTCAGATTATTGTGATTGAACAATGCGAGGTGGAGATACAAATTCGTACATATAAAGATGTGATATTATGTGATGTAATGCCCATGGATGTATGCCATGTACTGCTGGGAAGACTGTGGCAATTTGACCGAAAAGCTATTCATGATGGAAGGAGAAACACTCATACTCTGGGGAAGGATGGAACTAAACACACATTGCTGCCATTGAAGGACGATGCTGACAAAGGAACACCTAGAAGTAGTATTATGCTGATTAGTGGAAAGGAGTTGCTGCAGGAAATAGTGAAGAATGAGGAGTTGCATTTTGCT
>APFE030763635.1:109973-122502 GCA_000404065.3 Pinus taeda | reverse complement strand
CCAAGGTCGAGACTCTGTAGCCCTTTTATTATGAATGAATTGATGTTGTGCACATAATTATATACATGCAGCCCATGGAGATCCTCAAATGCTTGTTTTTCTCTGTATTCAGATAATATTGGTGTTGGCTCTGTGTTTTTTCATACTTTATAATAGAAATATTATGTTAAAATATCAGCCAATGAGTTCATTCCATCATTTTGGTTCCGTAAGTGGAAAACCCAAAATACACTAAGTATCGAGTGCAAAACACATTTAGATTTAGAATCTGGACTTCAAATTATTATAGGCAGAAGTTTTTAATGGTATCGGGTCTGTGGAACCCACATCGCATCGCTCCAGTGTAAAAAAATTGACTTGTTGCATCGCCGAATTCCGAAATCACAACAGAAGCAGATCCGAAATGTTGTAGAGATGAGTTGATAGTCTATCGGGTCCGTAAGCAATATCGCATTGCCACTTTAAAGCGTAAGGTGTTTGGTAGTTGGACTTTGCGACTTGCGATTAGGCGATCAAACCTCAGTCGTTGGACCACGATCAATCGTGATCGTTGGATTGTTGGAGAAACTCGCTACAATGGATGGTTATTGGGCGCTTTGAAAGTCGTAAGCAGTTTTAAGTAGTCCGGCCCGATTCCATTGAGGAGGTGCCACGTAGCAAGGCAGAATAGAATGAAACCATATACCGGGCGATTAAACCCAAATATATTGTCCCACCCAAAATCTTTAACAACCGTCAGATCTCGCGGTTCATCAACGCTCGGTGCATTGACTTTTGCATACGACAAGCACGTCAATAAACAAAAGGTAAATATCAATGTTTTTAGTGGGTTTTCAATGTATTTTGGTTAAAAGGGAAAACAGTCAGATATAGTAAAAAAGGGTGATCCGAGGGGTGATTTGGGGTTTTTGTGCTTCTCGCTTCTGCGCTGCGTCATTTTGGGTCTTGTATGTTTCTCTTTGGACTATTTTCTTCCTCATTGGTCTACTGGAGTTTTGGGCCCTGTAGTTCCCCCATTTGGAGCTGCCTATTTGGACTCTGGGGCTTTGCTTTTAGGGTTTTTTCATACGACCCCTGGGGTCACTATTGTAATGTTCTAGTTTCTTTGTTGGGGAATCTAGTTTATTTGTGCCCAGTGCTCGTTTCTGGGTAGATCTTGCTTGAATACACACTTCATTTTTGTATATACAAAATGTAATTTTACCTTTTTTTAAAACAAAACGAATAAGTATTTAGTATTAACAAAGATGGAATAGGGACCAGAACCCTTACATAGCTTTTCTAGGACAAAATTTCTGCAGATCATAGAATATTCAAGAGATCTGTAGACTTTGGGATTGGAGTTGTAGATTATCTTAAATACATTAGCACTATAAACCTTACAAAAACTTCCCACAATATAGAGAAATTTACATTATAACATGGAAAAATATAATCAAATCTTGACACAACAAGGTAGATCCTAAAAACAAAATCAAGTGGTTCCATTAGAGCCATCACCACTAAATAGGTGAGCGCTCTTCCCTTCGGCAACAATGTTGGTACCATCAACACCCACAGTCCTTGTTGAGATGCCAATCCTAGTGATCTCCACATGCGTTAAACTCTCACTGACAACTCATATTTCCTCCTTGAGGCCATCCACCATTTGTTCCATATTGGCTTGTTGACGAAGTAGTTTGGCCTCTAAAATCAACTGAAATGACATACACTGCCTCTTGACCATGTCCTCTAGTTTCGAAATGGAAACAAGTAGTGCATGTGAAGCATCCATCAAATTTTCTATTACCAAATAAGTCTTAATATTTTCAAGGGTTTCATGAGAATTGGCCATTGCAAAACCAAAGCCAGAAACACAATTACACTGACCAGAACGAAGAAATGACAAGAGTGAGGAGGGGACTATTGGATTCCATAAGCATCTGGGGCATTCCTCATCGCAGTCGAGGAGAACCAGACCACTTCCACCAATTGAGATGTAAATGGAAAAGACACCACTACCTTGGAGCGATCAAGGAGACCATACACTTGAGGTCCTAATAAATGAGACAAGAAAGAAAACAAATAGGCCAAATATTTGGAGATCATCGGTAATCAGAGCTTGAGATTTCAGCCACCTTGCATAAGGAGAATCTAAGAAACGATCATATACCCTTCCTTGCATTGATAGTGAAATTCGTCGTGCCTTTGGGCCTTGATGGGAGATAATCCCATAATCAAACTTGTGTCTCTTCGGAGTAGATGAGCCCCAAACCACCTTTATATAATTTGCAAAATTCATGTGAACTAAGGGATAGGGTAGTCCAACATTCAACTATCTAAGGATATGATAAAATTCAATCTTTTGAAATTGGAAGCATAACTAATCACTCTTTGATCCATAGGGAGAGATGAGGAACTTATTAGGCCTTCGTCCTTTGTCACTTGATAGATGACAATCAAAGAATCTCCAAATATTGAGAGTTTTTTAATTTTATTTTCTGTAGTCACCTCCAATCCTTTCCACGGTGCAAGGAACTATGCCTTATTGTTGGATGTTGTTCCCAACTCCATGCAAATTCAGTCACTATTTTTTCGTCAAAGCTTATAAGAACCTCTTTTGCTCCTCCCTCCCTCTTTACTTATTTTTATAAATACAAATATATATCTTTTTTTGAAAACAAATAATTATTGATAATTAAATAAAAATTCTGAAAAAATAAATTATTTTAAAATAAATATGACTATCTATATAATTATAATATTATATTAAAATATATCATAACTTATTTTTACAATAAAATATTCCACAAAAATATTTATCTCATTAATACTTATGTTTTCTTTACATGAAAAGATATACAACTAAAACTCTCATATCTTTTCACTATAAATAGACATCTTTAAAACTCTAAATAGAAGTATTTAACAAATCTTTAAGAGATACTAAAATAATCACCATATGATATGTTAAATAGTAAAGCATCCGCCAAAAATTTATCTAATGTGATTTCTACCAAAAGACTTTTCTTAATTCATTATGGATCACAAACATCCAAATACAAAACACACCTCAAATGTTAAACCCCAGATAAAATAGCACACAACAATATATTCTCTATTATTAATGAGGAACTTTACACACATATTTATACAAGCAATAGTCTCAAGATAGGAATTCTATCTTAGACATACAGTAGTGTGGTTGAGAGATTCTCTCAACCACACACTAAACTAGGAGAAACAAAATTCCTATTATGTAGGAACAAACTCCTCAAATGGAGAATTACAACCATAGACAAGTAGGAATTAATTATTTCTAACTCCCCCCCCTTAATGACTACTTGTCATGATAGTGAAATCCACCACCATCAGGCGAATTGCATGTACAGAACCTCCAAAACACAATCTTCCTCCTTCGGATAGATCCACAACTTCTTCGATCTGCTTCCTCTCGCAAATTTTCAAACGAAGATGAGGATTCCAACAGATCCCATTCTACTCAGAAAATTAAAAATCATCTGAGTCCGAGCCAGGTGTTCTACAGTCCACCTGCTCAATTGATCACAAAGCCCTCATGTACACCTGGCCACAAAGGCACCTCAAGCCACAGAGGCGATTCTGCCACAAAGGAAAGCTGGTCACAAAAGCACTTCAGCCACAAAAACTCTATAGATGGTTTTTGGCTCACCCCCAACCCTCACTTTACAGTGACAAAATATGGTTTCAGGCTGACCATAAACCATTACAAAGTGGTTTTAAGATCACCACGAACTTTAGATGCCTTTAAAACTTACATTTCATTCCACATTTTGGAGTTCCTGGGTACATACAATGACCATTACAACAATTGGTCTTGCTTATAACATGCTAGGAAGTCTATTCCACAAACCACACTGACTCAAACAAACATCTATTTTGTTGTCCACCATAAATGTTGTCGTTGCTCCTTTACCTCCTCTTTTCAATTGTTCGTATCATCTTCAACATTATGTTTGTCATCTGTCTAATAGTTATCTTGGATTTCCATATTCCACACAAGTGATTGGTTAGAGTAACCAATTCTATCCAAATCACTACACATCATATTGAGTTGGCTAGACTCAATATATTAATCAATTCCAAGACAATTCTATTATCTATAAACAACATGATATTCTTTACAAACAATTCAAAAACATATTTCATTTATCATGACCAAAGATATTTATGATTACCATCAGGAACGCCTTGAGGAGTCATGGGAGCTCCAAAGTCGCCACACCTCATGGGTTGAAGTCAAACTGATCAACCATTGTTGCACGCGGCACCAGTCCACGCCATTGCTCCAGATCTTGGAATACACTTTCCAATTTTCATCGAAATTCTCAGCCACTGCTCAACCCCTCTTCATTCTCAACACACATTTCTTGTAACACGATCCAGGTGTGGTTTCATGGCGGTAGCTGAAAGACCCTGCTATGTAGCGTGAGGCTTGATGCAGGTGCAGACTTTGAGGGAATCCAACAGGATTTGTCAGGGCTTTTGAGCAGCTTCACCGAGCACATACTCAATTGATCAGCATACTCAAAAATATTTGAAGGAAGCTATAATCACGACGAGCAGCACCTGAATAAACTCTCACAAAACCATTCCACTGCCATACCCTGTAAAGAGACCCCATTTCCTCTTGTTTCTCGCAGTACATGCATACATAATGGTCTCCCATGCCCACACATTCCCCGCTATTTTCCTTCAACACACTCCATTCTCCTCTGCTTATCATCTCCACCACCGCAAGGGCTAGGAAGCACACCACCATCCAAAACTGCAAAAAACAGTATTAGATGTCTCCAACATCCAAAGCTATTTTGGAAACAACCCCCCATGTTAAGTTACTTAGATCCTTGTCTCATCTTCCTGCGCTTCCTTTTGAGCCTCCTCATTCGCTTCTTCTTCCACTTGGCCCTCATTGCAGGTGCAAAGAATAAAACCTTTCGATCACTATCAAATTGCCAGAACGCTTACTCTAACCCTCGCACAGAGTTCCCTTCCACATCTCCATCCATACGCTAAAAAAAACTGCTAGGAGGACAAACGAAGAGCAATATGCTTCAATTCTGTGACCATTTCTCAGGTCGCACAGATTCTGAAGTTGAGCAGCTGATTAATTTCAGCCACGAAAGCGAAGTCTCCACCTCGCCATGAAAATCAGCCACTAAAATTCTCAATGGAAGAAGACCCTTCGACCAAGGAATCGATCCCATCATCTGAAACTGGACAACCCTTGATGCATAGCTTCTTCAAAGAAAGACATTTCGCAGCGATACAAGAGATCTCCGTATCCCCAATCATCTCACTGCCATAGAGTGCCAACCTCTCCAAGACCTGGCAATTGGAAGCTAGAGGACTCACGCTCGTTGCAGTCAGATTCAAGCCAATCAACGCCAACTCCTACAAATTTTGACACTTTTTCCCACATGACGCAACTAACAGCACCCTTTCCGCTAGATCCACACACAGATCCAAAAAACACACAGATCCATGATACAAAGAAGGTAGATCTGCTCAAATGCATCCATCTTCTCGCCTCATGGCCAGTAAGCCGAATCTGGAAGTCGGATCAAATGGTTGTGGAATTTATCTCCTCACGCCTCTGCGCTTCAGTGATCAATCTTCACTACCTCAATAAATTAATGCGTTCCTCTTCTCCAATGGGCCACGTTGTTGGCACGAACAGAGACCTCCACGAAATTTAACAAAACAACACAGCTGTGATTGCAGGACGATGATGGCGGCAGTGTTCTGATCATGAGTTATAAATCAGCACGTCGAGAGGGTCTCCCTTATGCTGCCTATTGAACTAATTATGCTGCCTTCCTACCAAGTGAATTACCTTACGTTGCCTTATATGCAGCCTATCGAGCGGATATCCCTTGTTGGCTTCTATTTATCTTACGCAGCTCTGCAATGTCGCTTTATATTAACAGGCACCATTGATAACCCAGATCGGTCTCGTGCAAATCCCTAATTGCTCCACGGAGAAATGCTACCTCTGATCCGATCCTCATAGAGCAGTAGTTTCCCTGCACCAACAAACTACTCCTTCTCAGCAGCAATAGATCCAACGAACAGACACCACCACGCTTTACCATGTCGCAACCTTTAGCGCTTTACCACAACACTCCACCAAATGGCATCCAAATAGGCGCGTAGAAACGTGACAACGATAGTCGATGAAGTCACGGCAGATGAAATCTCGAACAGGAAATACACACCACGCTTCCACTATGATGGCACAGCTCAGATCGTTCAGATTTGGGCAGCATCCATCTCCACGCAGCCAGGAACAATACAACAAACATATCTACCTCTTGAGATTTGATTTGTGCAGCCTTCTAGAGATTTTACCAACAACACTCCATGCTCAGTCCTACGCAGCACTAGAACTGCTTTCTGATGGACAAACAAAAAATTTAATAAAGCTATACACACTCAGTAATTTATTTCTCTATGTCTAGAAAGGGCCAGAGGCCCTTATGGGCTCTGAAGCTCTAATACCAAGATAAAATAGCACATAGCAATATATTCTCTATTATTAATGAGGAACTTTACACACATATTTATACAAGCAATAGTCTCAAGATAGGAATTCTATCTTAGACGTATAGTAGTGTGGTTGAGAGATTCTCTCAACCACACACTAAACTAGGAGAAACTAAATTCCTATTATGTAGGAACAAACTCCTCAAATGGAGAATTACAACCATAGACAAGTAGGAATTAATTATTTCTAACTACACCTTACCACTTTTCATTTTTGACATATAATCTAGATATAATTTCAAACTTTCCACCATCTGTTTGGACCCAAAAGGTATAATAGCTTGGAAAATCTTAATGTTTTCTGAAATGCAACATTACTAAAATATGATCTGTTTGCATCGAAATTGTATCATAGATTGGAAAATGTCAACGTACCCAAATCTAACATTAAAATATGATATTAATATAAATTTGTCTCAGCATTATACGTGGATTTACATAAATGTTTCGATATATAACAAAATCTAATATATTTGCACCCAACCTTTCATTCCCATACTTACTCCAGCCATCTGTGGACTAATCATTTAATAAATTTTGAACGTGCACATGTATCAGCTAAATATTTATCTCTGCATCTACGCAGAAAGATCCAGTGGAATAAGAGGAAATTGCAATGCAATAGAGAGGAAGAAAGTTCTCATAAAACCTGTTCGAAGTTACTCGAGGCGATTTTCCCTGCACACACAATTATTTATTTTGTTAAAGGAGGACCAACGTGCCCATTAGTCAGAGGACTTTGAGTTATGGGCACAGTAAGTCATAGTCAATTTAATTTCTTAGAGTTGCTTATAGGAATACAAGAAAAGATGGCATTTTTATGAATGAAAAATTTAGATATTTAATAAGGAAATATACAGAGCAAAATGGTTGTTTTAAGTGTAGATATCTTCTTCTTTTTTCAGAAGAAAAAAATGCTAGTTTTATATGTAATAATTAACGTTGGTTTTATATATAATAATTGAAGTCCATTACATATATCTGAATAAACATCAGAGGATTTATATTTGAAAATAAACCTGATGTGTGTACTGACAGACATGTCGTGCTAATACCAGCAACCCAATATCCTAATCCAACATATGTTGATCATTCCCATAATCACATGTTCAAAAACAAGCCAAACAGTGTAGTATTATTGTATTCAACTTACAGTTCATCAGAAAATAAGCTAGATAATAAGAAAATAAACAAGATCAGGATCTTACGATAAGATTATCTCATCTTCCTCTCTAATGTAC
The DNA here is from genome assembly GCA_000404065.3 of Pinus taeda. NCBI lineage: Eukaryota > Viridiplantae > Streptophyta > Pinopsida > Pinales > Pinaceae > Pinus > Pinus taeda. Next base: position 114,697 of record APFE030763635.1, on the reverse strand, counting down.
CGATAGTTTATATTCCATCACTCCATATTGGCCATGTAGACCTTCTTTTGACAACTTATATGCTTCCTTGTTTGCATCCCTGTGTATATGTTTAATGGTGTAGGATGTGAGGGATCCCAACATATGTTTAATCCTTGTTGATCCATCTAGCTAATAGAGGCGAGTCAAAATCAGTTAGTCCTTGTATCCATTTTATGAGAGATATAGAGTCTCCATAGATGCTGTTGATATTCAGTGACTTCTCTTTTGCAAACCAGAGCAGCCACCAAAGTGCAATGATCTTTTCTCTAGTGTTGGTACCTTGGCCACCATTCCAAGAGAGGTAGTATTGTGTATTGTTGTCCACTTTGAGAACCGCTCCACATCCACACAATCCCATTTTTGTTGAGCCAAATTTTGAAAATTTAACAAAATCAATTGTTTAACTTTGCAATATCTATCTGATTTAAAATCTACAGTTAAAGTCAAATCAATTATTAACTCTGTTGTAAACTTATTGGATATCTCAATTTGTAATTGAGATGAACTCAAATTGAAAAGATGTAAATGGTAAAAACCTATAAAATTGTGAAAATATAACATTTAAAATGGAATATGTGTGTGAGTGAGAAGGTTAAAAGGTATTCCATAGATTTTTTTTAAGAATTAATAAAATCCAATACATGTGTGTGAGAGAGAAATAAGGTTAAAAAGTATTCCATTTTTTTTTAAATGATAAAACACCACTTAGCAAGTTTACGATAAAAGCACAATTTTTTGATGGAATGATAAAGGAGGAAAGGCACAAAATTGACACACAATAAACATTTTATTAATAAGATTTTCTCACATACACATTCAGTTGTGGCTTTGGTCTCTTCTGGCCTCATACTTTCACAATAACCCAACCATGGGTATTTAAAGCCCTAACATTCTAAATATGGAATCTTGCAAACTACAACTAAACTTGACCCAACTTCGGCTAGCTTGTTCGTATTGGATAGGCCTGGAAAGACTCCATGAAAAAACTGATGAATTCTACATATGATATATATACAATATGAAATCAGAGGGAGACAATTATGTCTCCATAACTAGAAATATGGGAATCAACTAACTATAATCTAATCTAAATAATTTATAAAATCCTCAAGGATTAGTTAACATTTCCCCCCTTAATCTGAAGGAACATCCAACATGCCAAGTAAAGATCTAAATATTTCAAACTTTTCACGTCCCAATGCTTTGGGAAAAATATCTGTAATTTGTTTTGAAGTAGGACAATGTGTCATATGAATTGTTTTGGCCTCAACATGATGTTGAATCAAATGATATTTGGTGTTGATATGTTTGGTTTGATCATGAAATCAAGGATTCCTGGCCCATTGAATTGTAGAAGAATCATCAACGAATAAGGAGTTGAAGCCTTTTGTTTCTCATACAAATCTCCAAGTATTTTGCAAAGCCAAATTAGTTCTTTTGTAGCTCGAGCTGCTGCAACATATTTGACTTTTGTGGTAAAATCAATGGGAACATATTGCTTTCATGATCTCCAATTGATAGTTGTTGATCCAAGATTCATCAAATAACCAGAAGTAGAGACTCCATGCTGCTTTCCCCATCAAAATTAGAATAAGAATAACCTTTAAGATGAAAGTCCAAAACTTCAGAAAATTTGATGCCATATGTTTGAGTCCCTTTAAGATATTTGAGCACTCGTTTCGTTGCTACCCAATGTCCTTCATAAGGTTTATGCATAAATTTGGAAAGTATCCCTACAACAAAAGTTATGTCAGGACAAGTAGTGGAGAGATAAATCAACCTTCCAACAAGTTGCCTGTACTTTGTTAGATCTTTGAATGGTTTGCCTTCATTTGAAGTAAGTTTCAGATTTTATTCCATTAGAGTAGCAATAGGATTATAATCCATCATTCCATATTTATTTAATAAATTTCTAACATATTTCCTTTGAGAGATAAAAATATGTTGAGTTTTTTTATCAACTTTAATCCCTAGATAATAATGAAGTAAACCCAAATCTATCATATCAAAAACCTTTTGTAGTTCCTTCTTAACATATGATATATAGTCATCATTATTCACCGTAATCATCAAATCATCAACATAGACAACTACATATATAATTGATCTTCCAACATTCTTAACAAATAGAGTTGCATCATTGATGAACTCCAGTATTGCAGCAAGAATGTTGCAATTCCCAAGGCTATCGACTTAAATTATCAACCTGGGGTTTGTACAAACTTAAGAGGTGTCGGAACTATATGTGTAACATACAATGTGTCATTCATTCGTTCATTTGCTACATTGGAGTGAATATTATGAAATGCTTGAAATGCTACTCTATTTGCAAGAAATGGAAATTATGTTTGCTTAAATGTAAGTGCTAACCCTACTTGTAGGAATGTAAAGGTTATTACTAATTGGAGGAATGAAAATTACTTATCTATTCGCAGAATGTAAGTATTGTGCTACTTGTGACAATGTGAATCATTAGTCTAATTGTAGAATGTGAAAATGTTTCCTTGGAAATAAACTAATCCTATGCAAGAACAACAATTTGTAACTGAAACCCTAAGAACTTGAATTCAAAGAAATATGCCTAATCTACTTTTCATTGGAAAATCACCCTCTTAATCATAGTGTTCAATGGTACTTGGCTCGAGTAACATAGTTCATATGCATTCATACGATAATCATCATTACCATTCAATTTAGAAATATGTCACCTAACCTTAACTACAAAATTGTGCTTACAGTGAGAAAAAGGGAAGTCTTAAGTGGTCTTTCTTCTTCTTCAATCATGGATTCAAAGCATGGAGGTCATTATTCAATCCCAAAATGAAAAAAAAATCAAAGTTTTAAGGCAAATATGGCCGAGTTTAGACAATGCTACAAGATTGCTACTCTTCGAGATAACTTTCCAAATGCCCAAGCAAATCAAATGAAAATGAGATGGGGATTTTTTTTATTAAGTAGGATGTCCTAGGATTCCATTCCAAGTGGAATCGCTTAAAAAAATACCCCTATTAACATGTGATAAAAAATAGCAGAAAATTACTACTCTAAAAACTAGAAATTCAAGAATTAGTGAGCTAGTTAACCTATCAAATGCCTACCCTGATAAGGTGAAAATGCTATGAGGTAATTTTTGTTGTTAAATTGAATGCTTTTATGAGTCAATGCAAGTTGAACCATCTCAAATGAAGCTCATTAACATGTTCTAAAAAATAGAAGAAAATTACTACTATTTTGCTACAACAGACTTCCAGAAATTCTAGATTTGTGAACTAGTAAACCAATCCAAGTACCTCATTGATGAGTATGAATTTTCATTTTTTTTTTTTTAAGGATGAATCATACTTACGAATCAGTAAATAATCTACAAAACAACTCACTTCAATCATTTAACCAAAATGACCTACAACAAAAAAAACATGAATAGTAAATGCAGAAATAAGAGATGCAAGTGAAAAAGATATTCAAAAGAAATAAAGAAATTGTACAGGAGGGCTCTGAGGATCCTGGGATAGCCAAGCCCAAGGATAATCAAAATACTATGAAGTAAACCAATCTTTAAAAGCTAAAAATGGCACCAAACTTCATTATTTGAATCAATCCAAGTACATCCCTGGTAGAAATGAAAGTGGAGTTGTTATCGTGTCAATTTTACCCTCAAAAAAACTAAGAAATGCATCCCCTAGAGGAAAATTTGAATTATTACTGTGTCATCCAATCGAGGTAGGAAGCATTATCCTTGAAAGGAGACAACTTTCCCATCTAAAATCCCTCAAAAAGTGGATCTAGTTCCCAAGAATCTGCATTAAATGACAAGGAGCACATTCCTAGATTTTCAATCATTGGAGCTCCAAAATTTGTGCAATAATTTCATAATATCTTGTTCATTTTTATCCAACCTTGGCTCATCCCATAGCAGAGAGAAAGTCCCCAGATTATCTCATCCTCCAAGTCTTCATAATCTGTCCAATATTCTCACAATATTCTACAAAAATAAATAATATTAGGCACACAATATGAAATTATCTCTAAACCTTCCTAATGAACATATTAAAGTTAAAAATATGTCATCTAATGCAAAAGGAGAGGTTTAATATGTTGAAGGATGGTAAGATGGGCCTTAATTTATGTCTAATTTGAGGCCCATCGATCATCTAGATAAAAATGCTTAAAAATCAACTTAAGAAGATGTTCTGTTAGTTTTTTCATACCATGCACGAGATGTTTGTTTCAAACCATACAAGGACTTCATCAATTTACATACCTTTTATTCTTTACCTTTGACAGAAAAACCCTCTCGATGAAACATGTAAACATCTTCCTTCAAATCTTCATTTAGGAATGCAATTTTACATCCATATGATGAATTTTCCATCATTTTTGTGTTGCAATAGAAAACGATGTTCTAATAGTGTCCCATTTAGTTGTAGGAGAAAACGTGTTGAAATATGGCAATAAGAATATTCCAATTTAATTTGTCCTTGAATTAAATTGTGAATTAAAATCGAATTTAGTCTTAACAACTACTTGAAAATAATTAATTAATTAATTTTAAATTAATTTGTTGGAGAAATTGAAGTTAGAAGTCTTTCTGAAGTCATGCAAGAGTTATCCCTTAAATTAAGGAGATAAGATTGAGTTATATTTGAGTTGTAATTAGTTAACTCAGTTTACTGAGTTAAGTTAAGTTAAATTAGTTCCAAACT